>PVIU01019193.1:0-36933 GCA_004026605.1 Ondatra zibethicus | reverse complement strand
ATTCACATATTGATAAACATTTAACTTGGAGCGATTATAAGTATAGCTTCAGTCAATATCTACATACAAATTTTTGTATGATAGATTTTTGTATTTTCTTATATATAACTGGGAATTGATTGGCTTAGTCATATCACATGCCAATGGGGAAATTTTGTGAAAATAAGCTTTTTTCAATATCTTTCTCTTATTTTTAATTACTTCCTGTGATGTACTAGGATTCCAGTTTCTCTTCATGTTTTCTAATATTTGGTAAGACAATAATTTTAATTTTAGACATTTTTATAGATGTGAAATGCCATTTAATTATAATTTCAGTTTGTGTTATCCTGGTGACTTTTCATGTGTTTATTTGTCACTCATCTCTTTAAGAAGCACCTATTTGAAATTTGTCAAAATCTTCAAATTTTGGATGTTTGTTTTTTATTGGTCACTTATAAAAAGGTTTTGCACAATTGAGTTTCAAATATATTGTCTGATAAGAGTTCCAAGTCTCTTACTCCAGTGTTGAGTTATTGTTTTCATTTTCTTAGCGTCATATTGTAATAAAGAAAAAATAAAGTATTTTAATTAATCAATATCAGAGTCAGGATTATGAAGGAGAGAGGATGGGTGAAGCGTTTGCTCAGTTGTCTCTCATCAATGCTTAGTGAATCCTCGACACATCCTCTAATTATTGTGCATTTCTAGAGACTGACACAGCATCTGGGAGAATTCCTTCATGTTTGGAAGGGGCCTTAAATTCTTGTCTATCTAAAGGGTCTTCAAAAGATGCGTGTTTGTTTTATACCAAGCAAAATTAAAAGGTTTTGGTAATCACTTAACCTGGCTTAGCTGAGGTGAAGATAAAGTTCACTCTGTGCCTGACAGGCTTTCTGGGGGTTACACCTAGAGGGTTTTTCTTGTCTTATTTTTCTTTTTTATTTCTCTGTATTTTAGTGATGTATCCTTACTCCTCCATTGTATTCTCTTTTTTTGCCATCTTGGAGAATTCCTGTGTGCATGGACTTAAAATGAAGACTTCTACATGTTTGACGCTGGGTAATTGCTGCAATAGTGGTTTTTCCCCACAAAAGTGAGAATAGATTACAAAGAGATATGTCTTATTTTGTTCAATATTTTCTTTACCATTGTTACACAATGACAGGATCCAATATTACCATGAAGGAAATTGGAATCGTGATTGATTTCTTTGATCAGGACTCCTAGAACTCATTTCTTGAACAGTGTGTTGTCAACCCTAGTGCATCCATGATAAACGATGGCATCATCAAATCCCTGGAATCCATAGATTCTGCACAAAAGTATTGTGAGCTGCTTGATCCTTGAAACATGACTCTAATGTCCATTGTAGAAAGTCCATTTGTGAAACAATTATCTTATTCAGACTCGAAACAAATATTTACTATAAAATATCCTGTTTGCTTCCGTGAGTACAAAAACATTGTGCGTTTACCATAACATTCTGTAAAGCATTTGTTCTGTCTAATCTCATGTAAACATAAATTCTCCTCTTTTAAAAATATGAAGGATAAAAATCAGAAGACTACAAATCACCGGCTCACAGTCAAATTTCCTTACGAAAAAATATCACCACACAATCTCGAATCTGCTTGGTTCTCACCCCATAAATGAGAGGGTTAAGAGCAGGGGGGATAATGACTTATAAATTAGCAAGGAGGATGTGGATATACCGTGGAATATTGTGTCCAAACCGGTGAGTCAAAAATGAGAAAAAGGCTGGAGTGAAGAAAGCCAAGATCACACACACATGGGAACCGCAGGTATTAAGAGCTTTGAGCCTGGCTTCCCAGGATGGGAGTTTGAATACAGTATGAAGAATTTTCATATAGGAAATAGCAATCAAAATAACATCCAGAAGTATCATAGAGATGAGTATTAGCCCAAATAATATGTTGACCTTTATGCTGACACACGCCAGCCGAGCAATGCCCATGTGCTCACAGTATGTGTGGGGAATGATATTGTGTCCACAGAATGAAAGCCTTAGAAGGAGAAATACAAGTGGAAAAACCAAAATAAAATTTTTGAACAGCCCAACTCCGGCAATAATACGGATGGTTCTGTTGGTGAGGATTGTGTTGTATCTGAGCGGGTTACAAATGGCAACATAGCGATCAAAAGCCATGGCTACAAGCATGAAGGTTTCTATACCTGTAAACAGGTGTATGAAGAACATTTGAGCTAAACAATCCCCAAAGGCAATCTTATGGAAACCAAACCAGAATATGCTGAGTGCTTTCGGGACAGTTGCTGTAGACAGGCCCAAGTCAGTCAGAGCCAGCATGGCCAATAGGTAGAACATAGGTTGGTGAAGGCTGTGTTCAAGCTGGATCACAAAGAGAATGATGACATTTCCTACGACAGCAAGAAGATAGACTGCACCAAATGGAAAACCAAGCCAGAAATGCAACTGTTCCAGTCCTGGGATTCCCAAGAGCAGGAAGGATGAAGGGTGAATCCCTGAGCTGTTGCCTAGCGACATGCTCTCAGGAGCCTCTGATGGACAGACTCATTTGAAGGGCTCTAGATAGAATTTGGCAGGACTTCATCAGCATTACTAATAATGAATAGGAACAAAATGTATGTAATTAGTGTAACTTCTCATGGAATGCAGAATTGTCTTCCTTCATATTTCCTCTTTCTTTCTTTTCATTGATGCAATTGGCAAGTGAAGGTGAATATTTCTTAATAAATGAATGAATATTTAGACTCTGCTGTAGATAACTTATATTAAGTTTTGTCTTCATATAAACCAAGTCTAATGGGAAGATGAACCTAGCCAGGTCACATGGGTTTCTATATAGGCTACAGCATTTTGAAATATATAAATTGTAGATAAGTGTATCTGACTGATAAATTACTACAAGTTCAGATCACAGATAATATTGAAGCTTTCATACTATCCTTCATACGTCATTTATTTAACTAGAAATATGAGCAAAATTATGGCATGGCCTCTTCCACTTGCGATCAATTAAATTGATCCTACTCCTTAGCTTGCCTGTAAATAACTGAGAGACTTACATAGATCTAATTTACATGGGAAGTAGAAAAGGACAAGATCTCCTGAGTAAATTGGGAGCGTGGGGACCTTGGGGGAGGACTGAAGGGGGAGGGAAGAGGCTGGGAGGGGAGCAGAGAATAATGTAGAGCTCAATAAAAATCAATAAAAATTAACTATAGTCTAGGGACAATGCTAACCCAAACAACATAGGCTATGAAATAAAAAGTTCAGTGTCATGTATGGGTTACCACTTTTTGAGTTGTTATTTACTGGTTATTGTCATTGATTTTGTTTATCTTCCAGAACATGATGATAGGATCCTGGTGCTGAAGACATTGCACATTTAAGTCATATGACGTGAAGAATTAAGCTGGTACTGACCTGGAAACTTCATTCCCTCCTGGGCAGTTTTCATAATACTGGGAGGTGCTGTGTACATTGTGAAAGAAGAGAAATAATCAACAACCCTTGAGCTACAATAACAATTGTTCTGACAAGAAATGCCCACTGGTGCATAGCAGCATGGATGTTATATAAATAACCAACAATTCTTTCTTTGGATATAAAGCCTGTTCCAGAACCTGAAGGAATGGTTCAGTGATAGAGTGCATATATGTCTTCCAGAAGACCAAAGTCAGTATCCCACCACCCACATAAGGCAGTTCATAACCACCTGTAACTTCAGTTTCAGGGGGTTCCAAAACCCCTGGCCTCCATAGGCATCTCAATTCACATGCATACACACACAAACACAAACACATAAATTATATATCATCATCATCACAATACCCACTTCACAAGGTGGAACTTATGCCTGGTGCTACTAAACGGTCCCAAAACCCATGGCTTGCTAAGTGATAAGCCCCAGAGAAGAACCTAATGCTAAATGGATATAGAAATAATATACCCAGCCTGGCAGTGGTGGTGCACACCTTTAATCCCAGCACTCAGGAGGCAGAGGCAGGCAGATCTCTGTGAGTTTGAGGCCAGCCTGGTCTACAAGAGCTAGTTCCAGGACAGGCTCCAAAGCTACAGAGAAACCCTGTCTTGAAAAACCAAAAAAAAAAAAAGAAAAGAAAGAAAAAAGAAATAATATACCCCCTAAGTTCTTACCTGTTTTCTTAACAGTAGAGGATGGTTATTTCATAAACCCACAAATAGTTAATGTTCAGAGAAGAGACTATGACGTACCCAACTCTAAATAGGACATCCATATTATACCCTTCCCCCTCCTAAGGCTCAGGGATCATTACAGAGAAAGAGATGGAGATATTACAAAAGTAATAGGTGGTAGACATCTGCAGGAAAACAGTATTTGCCAGGCATGACAACATTATTGTACACATGAAGTCACGGAGACTGTGACTACTTATACAAGACCTGCATGCTATCAAGCCAATCAAAAATCATACTGTGGACAGAGAGGGCACACGAAGTCCCACCACTAGATGAGGAGCTATTGGCAACTGATGACTGTTAGGGAGGGGAGAGTTTTCTTCAAAGATGTGGCCCCTGAAAAGCTACCCACTTTTCAGTAGAGTCTCCTGCACCCATGCATACATAGCCAGCACCAGGGGAGCTTAAAACCACAGCACATGAAATTGGCATGGGAAAGTAGTAGGAAGGGTAGAAGAGGAATCAGAGGGAAGGGAAAGGAGGCTGGACATATTTCTGTGAACCGAGGAAATAAGGATGCTGCATCATGTACACAAACTTGAGAGCACAGGAAATCAAAGTCAAAACTGATAAAAATGAGACAGGCATGACCTTGTTAGAGGAAAGGGAAATGAAATTTCTAAACATGGAAGTGTGACTGTTGGAGGGGTCCAGCATAGCTATGAGGAGCAGAAATGAGGAACCAGCCTGATCCTCCTGTCAATCCTTCAGGCTGCACTCGTTCTCAGACGGCCTTGACTGATTCTGCCAGAACAGTTTCTGTAACTATTTATTCAGTCCATAATCCCCAACTGACCATGACATGCAGAATCGGAAAAATTTGTTCTATTCATTGCTATCTCCATTACTACACCTGAAGCACAGCTGCTACCCAAAATATATTTGTTAATAAGAGATTGAATATGTAGTAAATTTTAAATTTTAATTCTTGGTTAAAAGCCCTATATGTTAAAGAATAATAACAGAATAACACAATATATCTGGTATCTGTGGATGGAGAAACAAGAAAGTCAATAAATTCTTCTAAGAGGATTCTGTGCGTATATGGAGAGATGAATCTCATCAGAAGCCTTCCTGACAGTGGGGCAGTCAGTAAGCCTGATATAACAGAGAGATTATTGAAAGCCTTGGTAGAGTATAGGAAGCAGCTGACCATGGCAATGAACCTGAAATAGAAAGTCAACTCTAATTGATGGACTAATTCATGTATAGTTTATCTTCATAAAAGGTCATGTATGTTGTGCAAGCTCTATGAATGTGACACCAGTGAAAAGGCTTCTTAGTGGTGTGTTTTATGAAATCTGAGACAGTTCATTCTTTGCAATGTTAACTTTCTTTTAGCATACATGACTCTTTGCTTCACATTATGGTGTTAAAACCAGTAGGATTGTAAAAGGAAAAAAGAGATGATGACAGAGACTTGCAAAATCTACCACCAGAAAAACATACTTGCTAGAAAATATAAGAGGCATCTGGATAGGAGATAAATAGACCCAGAAAAGAAGTTGGATAGAATTGCTGCAAACAACTTCATTCTGTATGCCACCTGTTGAGAACTTTCTCCTAGGAGATCTTCATTCAGACTTAGAATTAATGGCAAAACTTGGGAACTGTGTAGAAACATGTGCATAAAGACAACACTAAGTGGACTCAACAACTTGTATTTGTATATGTAATTTATATATTTAATATATATAACAATAATAATTAAAGGAAAATGTTGTGAACTGAGGGGGAACAAGAGGGGTTAGAGGGAGGAGGAAAATCATGTAACTATATTACTCATATATAAAATTTTAAAAGTCATATAAAAATTAGATTTTGACAATATGAGTACTGAAAGAACAAAGACAAAAACAAAAAAAACCTTGGAGACGTGTTTAATCAAGCCTTCTCTGCTGTTGGAGCGGGGAGTTTTCTATGAAACTAGAGCTGTTCCTCCACCCAACAATGCGTAGGCCTAAGCTGGAGCAGACGCTGAGCTCCGACTTCCAGTGTTAGAGATGGAGTCGTGGCTCAGGGGTATAGTTCTTACCCATGTTCCAGGACCTGGGTTCAGTCTCCAACACTGCAACAACAGCAATAACTAAAGGGCATTTTTCATTATCCAGGAAAGGGAGAGTAGACTCTAGACCAGGAAAGGTGTTAACATCATGTTAGTTGCTATATTTATGGGAAGAAAAGGAGCTATGATTTTTTTTAAAAAAAAAAACCTCATATTTCTATTTGCTGTGTTTTTGTCTACTTGTTATAATTAAATGCTGAAATAGCATCATTTAATTTGGAAGAATGTAATAGAAGATCCAACACAGAGAGAGACATGAAGCCACATAGATACACATCAGAGTGGCAAATTCAGTGTATGTTTTTCAGATATTACCTATAAACAGTTGGGGTTGGGTAGGACTGAGTCACTTCTCTGTTCTTCAACATGACTTACAAAGAGTTAAAGAGAAATAAAATGTGTGATTTGGAAAGAATAAGAATACCACTTCAGCCGGGCGGTGGTGGCGCATGCCTTTAATCCCAGCATTCAGGAGGCAGAGGAAGGCAGATCTCTGTGAGTTCGAGACCAGCCTGGTCTACAAGAGTTAGTTCCAGGACAGGCTCCAAAGCTACAGAAAAACCCTGTCTCAAAAAGCCAAAAAAAAAGAATACCACTTCAATATTAAACAAAAAATATTTCCAAATCATCAGTAACATAGTAAATTTCAGTAGAGCTTGTCTAAAAGTGAGAGCCAGGAAGCAGAAGCAGTGATAAAGGGAGAAGGAGAGTGAAGAGAAAAGAAAACAGGAGAGGGAGAAAGATAAATTGAACAGCACTGCAGCAAAGTCAACGGTGCACTTAGCTGGAATTTTAAAAAAGACTTATCATTCAAAGTAGCTATGCTTATTGTAAAAAGAAATTCAAGCAAGCAAAACACCTAACAGCATTATCTACTGAAATTCTACCTAGTAGACATAAGCATATAAAATATTATATCTCCTCAAAGTTAATATTTGAATTATATACAAGTAATGAAGACATTAAATCAACAGATCTTACTTCAATCCTTATCAATTTTGTGATCATAATCATATCGCACCAACTTCAGACAGAAGTGCTATAGACACCTCTTCACTCATAATAACTACTCTAAGACTGTCAAACTGAGATCCAAGTTTATATTGGAATTAAAATCTTCCTCCTTGAACAAGAACTGTTGTTCCCCTGGGGCTTGTTGAGATCAGGTGACAAAGACAAAATGTAATTCTCAGTGTGGGCATAGGGGCATCAAAAGCACACCTTCAAGAGATCCCTTGGGACTTCAGAATTTCTCCCTTCAGCTCAACTTGCACAGTTCTATTATTTTTAACTTCTTAATTTCTAATTACTCTGTCGCTGTTCATCCCACAAGAACATCTGAGCCAACGTGAATTCCCTGTCTTGTTATCTAGGGCTGTTATATATTCTCTCATGACATGGCCATTTTTTAAGAAAACATCATTTTCTTGCTTCATGATGGATTCAACCATTAGAGAATTTGGATTATCTGGGATGTGGAATGTCATCCCATTTTATCTAGATTGTGTACTCAGATGCATTTCATATCTTTATTTCATCCCCCCAAGAAACTGTTATTTATACAGGTTACACTAGTCACTTATAAATATGCAAATAATTAGCTTCCAAGCATATTATTCAGGTAATTATTTCTGCATAAATTCAGAAAGCCAGTAAATTTTCTTTATTAAAATTTTTTAATTGAAATAGAATTACATCACTCCCCCTCCTTTTCTGTCCCCCAGCCACTCCCAGTTACCCTCCCTCAAACTCCCTCATGTTCCATCCACTCTCAAGTTGGTTAAAACCAGTAAATTTCTAAAGAATTCCATCTCAATTGTCTTTAGAAGGGAATTAGAAGATTCACATTAAAAACTAAAAATTCAGATGAAAATTCACTATTTGAGCCATCACTGGAATAATATATACTGTGCTTAACTGGAGATGTATGGAATTGTGAAGTCTAGCGTTCTTCTCTAGTGTATATTTATATGTGTGAAAGTGTGTGCAAACCCCCTTTTTTGTAAAACAGGTTTTCACTGGGATAGCACTCACCAAGTATGCTAGGATTTCTAGGGACCTGCCTGTTGATGTGTCCACATCACTGAGACTACAAGCATGTACCACCATTCCTACGGTTTGCCCATATGGGTTCTGTATTCTAACTCAAGTCTTCAAGCTTTCAAGGCAAGTACTCCACAAACGGAACCATCTCCCTTGCCCGTGGTCTTGATTTACTTACAAGCAAAAAAGCAACTTTAATGGCTGTTGACTGTAAAACCTACACTGACATCTCAACAGTGATGAAGTAAAATAAAAACAGTAGATTGTTGGAGGAAGGGTCGCCTGTTCATCCCGGACTCCCAGCCATGAAATAACCACTCAGAAAACCATATTATTTGCAATACTGTTTGGCCAATAGCTTACGCGTATTTCTGGCTAAACTCATATCCTAAACTAACCCATCTCTATTATTCTGTATATTGCCACATGGCTGTGGCTTACCAGCTAAAGTTCCCAGAGTCTGTTTCAGGCAGCAGATCCATGGCTTCTCCTAACTCTGCCTCCTTCCTCCCATGCTATAGGCCAAGCCAGTTTTCTTTATTGATTAACCAATAAAATTAACACATAGACAGAAGGACCTCCCACACCAGTAGATGCTTTTATATCACTTCTGAGCAGAGGCAAAACCAATAATGCTGCCCAAAAATGGTGTGTTCTTTACCGATGATGCTGAATATGTATAGCACACATATACATACATGAATACACATATATGGATACAAATATACATACAGAGAGAGAGAACAAAAGGGGGGATTCAGGCAGCTATGAGTCTATGGATTTGATATCAGTCTATACAGATAGCATCAGTCAGAACTGGCTAGATTATGCTGAGAAATAAACAGACTTCAGTGTGGTAAATCATACTATACGAACAATCTCATTTGCCTGTAGATTGTAAGATCATTGACCCTGTTAAGCAAAAAGCTGAACAGTGTTTATCCACATCCAAGAAGAGAGCCAATATGAATACACTGATCAGAAGACAAAACTGTCATTTATGAGATAAAAATATTTTAGAAATCAATGAACAGTATAAATTTGCAAGATATGAACATCAACACAATAATGTATACATATGCCAGATGATCATTCTGTATACTTTTACTGTATGTAATCCTTGTTTAAGCACTAGAAATTTTAAAATAAAAATAATAAAGAAATTAAATAGGATGAGAACACTAAGTTTAATGTGGTGTTCATTAGTAGTGCTTTATTCTTCCCTTGACTGCCACTGTGGACTCTGCGGCACCATTTTTGGCCTTTTTCAGTTATCGTCTTTTATCAGCATATATTAATTATAAATAATAATAGATTTCATCATGATACTTTCCTTTATGTATATAATGAATTTGTATCATATTCCCCTCCTAGTTTTTCCCCTTTCCACTCTCACTGATTCCCTTCTCAGCTTTTTATCTTTGTATTTTTATGTTTTCCTTCCTTTCCTTTCGATTTTCTTTTGTAGCCCACAACATTTTATTAACATTTGTTACAGGCTCCAGGGTGAGGGCTAACTCACTAGAGCCTGGATTCCTTACCCGTGGTTTCATGACCCGTCCCCTAGTGACCATTAACTGCTTGTTGATACTCAGGGAGGAGTCAGGTCTCATGAGTCCCAGATACCCAATCCTACTGGCTACCATTATCAGAGTTCTCAGAGGAAGGGAAGATCTCATGCCTCTTCCCCAAGGCGGATGCTGATAGGCCCAGTCTTGTGTGGAGCTTGTGTACACAAACCCAGCTGCTGAGAGAACAAGAGTGCATCTGCCTTGGTTATAGCAGTGCGGATTTTTCAAGGCCATTGTCCTAAAACATCTTTCTCCAAAATAATTTTATTTTTATTTCTAAAGTGTACTTTCTAAAACATTAGCATATATGTGAAGTATATAAATACAGAAGTAGCTCTGAAATTTTTCCTTCCTACTGTTTTCATGAACTTTTATTTTTATTGTTCGAGAATTTCATACACGCATATAATGTGTTTTGGTCAAGTCCACGGTGCATTCCATACCATCCAATCCCCCCACCACTTTTCACTCTCAGCACACTGAGTCCATTTACAGATGCATGGGTGTAGGACCGTGCATATCTGCAGGAAATGGGTTGTATTTCAGGGCCCACATTCCTGAAGAGAAGTTACTCTCCCTCTTTTGGAAGCCATCGTTTGCCAGTAGTTCTAGCTTCTGCTGGGACTTCATGTGCCCTTGCCCTATGCATTCTGAGACCTTCTAAATTCCCAGAAATAAACTTTTATATACACTACTTTTAAACTAACCATTTATTTTCCTATGAAAGTGGTTACACAACATACTCTCTTCAATCATTCTACTGCTCAAGAGAAAAACACATATGGTACTTGAAAAGTGTTTAAATTTATATATGTACACATAGTATATGTGTACATGTAAATTTGTACACAATATATTTTATTGTCATATATTATATAATTTGTATCAAATGCATTGTAAATACTATTCATTCAACAAATAAAACCAAAACTAAATACTTATTTATGAGTGTATATTTCATGCTATTTCAAAGCTACATTGTCACCATTTTCCATTACACTAACTTCTTTTCTCTGCTTGCTTCTCTATGTGCATGAGAAAATTACATTAACAGTTATGTAGGATCCCAGTAAATACAATGAATGAATGAATATTCTTATCAATATCTTTGTGCGTATGGTATATTTGTAGAAAGCTGATGTCACGCTATATTTGGGTAAGTTGTTATCATCATTATTACCATTATACCATCATTATGGTAGCCTGTTAATTTATCCATAATGGCTTTGAAGCAAACAAAAATATTCTGCATTGTATTAAATTCTCAAAATCCCAGAAAAAGGAAGTGGTCATAATTGGAGGAATCTTATTTGGCCTAAATTAGTCCTTCTTGCTAAGGATGAAATTTAAATATATCACTTAGCTTTACTAAACATTAATATACTCACTGCAAAAGAGGAAACTGTCTTACATACAGAACCATGTGCAAGATCTAACAATATTAATGAAATGCTTGCAAAAATAGATTTTTCATGAAGATTCCAATATTTCCAGTACTATCTTGAAATATAAAATGTTTATTCACACTCAAATGAAATTTTTGGCCACAATGTTTCTATCCCTTTTCCAATTTTCTATGGACCAGAAACAAAATAACTATTTTTAACAACATGAGACAAATTCTGGAACAAACTCTTGAAACTACAACTGGTTAGTGATATTTCTGGAAGAAAATCCTCAGCACTCGCTCCCGAATCTGCTTGGTTCTTACCCCATAGATCACAGGATTAAGGGCTGGTGGAACAACCACATAAAGACTGGCCAAGAAAATGTGGATATACTGGGGCACATTATGACCAAAACGATGTGTCAAAAAAGAGAAAAATGCTGGAGTAAAAAAGGTTAAGATAACACATATGTGAGAGCCACAGGTATTGAGAGCCTTGAGTCTGGCCTCTCGAGAGGGCAGGCAGAACACTGCATAGAGGATCCTGACATAGGAGAGAATAATAAGAATCACATCCAGTAACAACAGAACAATGTTGCTAAGACCAAACATGATGTTGACTTTGATACTGGCACAAGCTAAACGGGCAATGCCCATGTGCTCACAGTAGGTATGAGGGATGATGTGGTGCCCACAATAGGGTAGCCTTAGGAGGAGAAACACCAAGGGAACAACCATGTATAGGCTTCGCAGGACAGCAATACCTGCGATGACACCAATGATTTTGTTGGTGAGGATGACAGTGTATTGAAGGGGCTTGCAAATGGCAATGTAGCGGTCAAAGCCCATGGCCAATAACATAATGCTTTCCATGACGGTGAAGAAGTGGATGAAGAACATCTGAGAAAGGCAACCTCCAAAAGATATTTCCCTGAGACCAAACCAGAAGATGCCCAGCATTTTGGGGATGGTGGCCGTGGTCAGACCCAGGTCAATGGAATCCAACATGGCTAGGAAGTAGTACATGGGCTCATGAAGACTGTGTTCAGTTTGGATCACAAATAAAACAGCAGTATTCCCCAGAATTGCAATGAGATAGAGAAAACAAAAGGGTAATCCAATCCAGATGTGTGCATCTTCTAGCCCTGGGATGCCCAGCAGGAGGAATGAAGAAGGATGGACTTGTGAGTCATTAGACAGAGACATCATCTCAGTCATGGATAGAGGCTTAATGCAGATAAGTTTTGATGTATGATTAGTATGATTCTTTGTCTACTTAGTCCTTTATCTTCATTCCTGGTCAAATATAAAAACAACTTTTTAATCTTCTATTCATATTTGTAGAAAAAGGTAAAAATACTCTCTTTGTTTAATGCATAAGCCTCCTGGATTTCACAAAGCGTCAGTTATATACCCACCATTACTGCACTGAACTTGTGTAATAGCAAAGACTAATACAAAGAAGAGGGAGAAGAAGAAATGAGTACTGCAGTGTGGCCAGGAATGTGTGGGGAGGATGAAGTTCCAAAGTTGGTGTACAAGGTTGTTCCATGTGCTTTTGCTTAATAATCATAAGAGCCACTCAGGCATTGGTTATCTTGATCTTTCCCTATCTGAGAAGCTAAAACTCCCAAATGTGGTGTGTACAATATTGTCTGCGTGTGATGGTCCAGTTCTAAAAGCAGGATAAACAACTTACCTTTTTTTGTTTGGTTGCATGAAACTTCATGAAGTTCCAGTATTTTCATAGGTAGATGAAGAGATGAAACTGTAGGTATTTTGATTTATACTATAGAAAGAAATCATTCATGTACATGACAACTCTATCACAAAGTCTCACCAGGTTTGGAAAGTAGACAAAGACAAAGGGAAAATACTGCTTGACAAAGATCATTTTGTTTTGTAACTATAATAAAAAAATGATTAAAATATTGTCTTAATATAGACAAAGTTTTCATTTGATCAGTGGATAAATAAATACATCCAGTAAAGGAACTGCCTGAGACATGGACAACTTTTAGAAGAGAGAGCTACATAACTTCTCAACATACATCTACCTTGCATACATGAGAAGAGACTAAAATACTCAAGATATTCCATTCAGTTCCTTCTCTGATTCTATCCCACTGCCATGTTTAATGATTACCGCTATTATAGTAAATTCTGAACAAGAAGTAAATTAAACATCTGAAGAAAACAACCATGAAGCTCATTTCTGCACACATTTACAAAAGCTATTGCACTAATAATGTGGAAGTAGCTGTGCTATGTATAATGATACACAAAGAATATATTCAAATTTAACAACACTTGACTGTTGAAATAATTTAAGGTATCTATTGTGATGCTTATGAATGTACCTGCCTTTGGGTGTGGTTAATATGGGTGGGTAGGGAGAGTCTTGAAGGGGATTGGGAGAAGGGAAAGAATGTGATCAAAATATATTGTATGAAATTTTTTTAAAAAAAATTAACTTCTCCCTTGGACTTATAAAAATGTTTAAGGATACAGCATCTCATAGTTTAAACCTACGATGACTCACATGCTTGTGCAGAGGTGCCCATTTAAAGTCCATTAAACATAGCAGAAATGAAGAATAATTTGGCAGTTTTAGAAATTGAGGAACACTGTGCTCATGTGTATGCGCATGTGTGCTTGTGTGTGTGTGTGTCTTGTAGGATGCTGATAGTAGGAAAAAAATTAAAGTCCTTAAATTTTGTACGTGACGGTATCTGACATAAGTTATAGTTTTATTCTTCATTTGCTGAGAGCATACATGGCATTACATAGGAAGCAGTCTCACATACATGGCATTACATAGGAAGCAGTCTCACATACATGGCATTACATAGGAAGCAGTCTCACATACATGGTATTACATAGGAAGCAGTCTCACATACATGGCATTACATAGGAAGCAGTCTCACATACATGGCATTACATAGGAAGCAGTCTCACATACATGGCATTACATAGGATGCAGTCTCACATACATGGCATTACATAGGAAGCAGTCTCACATACATGGCATTACATAGGAAGCAGTCTCACATACATGGCATTACATAGGATGCAGTCTCACATACATGGCATTACATAGGAAGCAGTCTCACATACATGGCATTACATAGGATGCAGTCTCACAGCTCACTGCATTATGATTTCCAGGGGTTCTACAAACACTGGTGTCAGATGAACTGAACCCAGAGTTAGGTAAAACTGGCCGTACTTTCCCTTCAGACACACTAATTTTAAAAGTAAAAACCTTAAATAGAACATTTTTAACTTGTATTGAAAATGTTTTGGAAGAACATGAGAACAGAAGGGGTTAAGAAAAAGTCTAGTGAGGAGACCGGAACCTCAGGAGTGGGATTGCAGGCCTGGGGACAGACACAAACACACAAATATGTGCAAGGGTGGGCATGAATGTGTATCCATATGCATATATAAACCTTAGATGGTTTTCCTCAGGTGCCATCTATGTAATTTTTTTATTTTATATTATATTACATTATATTATTTTTTATTTTAACACAAATTCTTTCAATGACCTAGAGCTCACCTAGCAGTCTAAGCTGATTGGCCAGCAAGCCCCAGGGATTCACCTGTGTCCATCTCCCCAGCCCTGATGTTATAGCTAAAGGTCAAAAATGTCCAGGATGAAATTCTGGAGGATCTGATGTGGAGGATCAAATTCAGTTCCTCGTGCTTAGAAGGCAAACGCTTTGCCGAATGAGCTATCTCCTCTGAAATATCCCCTGTATGAAAACAGTCCAGGTAAAGAAGAGAGGGCATTTTGTTCCAGATAAAGAGTAAGATCAAAGTGGAAAAAATGGAAGCACACTGACTACTCAATACATAAAAAAGGGAATCTGTGGTCCTTTCAGTGACTTTAGTAAGACTCAGTGGGCTGACCAGTTACTCTTAACTGACAGCTGTCCAGATCAACAGCGGTGACTCCATAGAGTTGAAAATGAATACAGCATTGAGGCTACTTACCACAGAAAACACACATGCCCATGGAACTCTCAGGAGAGCATCATGTTCTTGCGCATCCACATGTCCACTCAGAAATATAGAGAAGATACGCACATGAACTTTCTTTTCTATACCTAATTCTGAAACCCCATGGCCAACTGTCTATCATAGAATCTGTGTCCTCTCTCGGAGTTTCCCTCCATTTTCTGGGTCCTGTTTCATAAATGTGTATTCTAATGACCCATTCATCATGATTCACTTATACATAAATTCACTAATTAAAAAGCACGGTTTAGAACTCTTTGTTCAGAGGTTAAGACTATGATGGGGACACCCACTGAGACAGTTTACCTGAGCTAATGGGAGCTCACCAACTCCAGTCAGACAAGGAAGGAGCCAGCATAGGTCCAAACTAGACCCTCTGAATGTGGGTGACAGTTGCATAGCTGGGGCAGATTGCGGGGCCACTGGCAGTGGCACCAGGATTCATCCCTACTGCTTGTACTGGCTTTTAGGGGAACTATTCTCTTTGGATGGATACCTTTCTCAGCCTAGATGTTCTAAGAAGGGCCTTGGACCTTCCCCAAAGCAACTGACCTTACTCTCTCTGAGAAGTGGATGGGGGGGTGGAATGGGAGATAGGGAAGGGGGTGGGAGGAGGGGAAGGAGAGGAAACTGGGGTTGGTATGTAAAATGAAAAGCAATAGTAAATTAAATTTCAAAAAAAAAGAAAAAAACATGGCTTAGATCCCCTTGATGTATCTTGAAACAGAGAAGTACAGTCTATCTCTTCTTGAAGTTCAGACATGCATAAACTTACACAAGACCAGAAACATCAGATAAATTTTAAAAAGACATAATTGGAGCAAAACCATCTTCAGGTTTTGCATTAGTTTTACATGGAAGAATCTCTATGCTCGTACAGCCTGGGAGGTCACATGAGTGTGTAATTTTTCTGCATCTGGTGCTTACACAATCACCTTTTCTCCTTCACTTCACTCTCTCTCTTGATATTTTTTCAAAGTCTTAACACAATATGACTTACCTTCTTTCTAAAGCTCTCTGAAACGTCAGTTTGGATAACCCTAGAGCACGTTATTTTTTTGCTGAGCATGATGAATTTTTATTTCTTTCCATAGGCCCGATTCCCCTAAGAACACAACCACACTGTCACGGGAACCCTTGATAGAGTGTAGTGTGCAGACTCTTGAGAATTCTTATTCTCAGTTACTTTTTGTATACACGAGATTCAATATCAAGGGCCTATTGCTGCTCTTTTGCTTCTTTCTAATTATTATTCTTTTATTTGCACTGATTGAAAGTGTCTAACTTGTGATTTCAAATTAAACTTTTAACTCGTAGTCCATTTCTGGGATACTTGCTGTGGTCCTGCTATTCATCCTCAGTGATTTCCCCTTTCATGGAGCCTTTTTTTCACCTTCTGTGGTTTATTGTGCTTATGGGCAAATGAATAGATTTCCCAATATTGTGTCTCTGTGATAGAGCCTGGTTGATCTGATGCATATCAGTGATGACAGACATTCACACAGCAGGAACTGAAGAAGCATTTGTCCTGCGAAAACTGATGTGCTGCACCAACAGCTCTGTCAAGAGACTGGCTTTACATCAACACAGGTGTTGGAAGAAACACTAAGAGTGGGTTAAATAGCCATGTAAAGCAATCAAAAAAAAGCAAAAATAAACACAACAAAATAAAAAGGGAAGTCATAGCAAAGAAAAGCAGAAATTAGTATAACACAAACATATGATCCTCAACATAGAAAATTAAGATGAGACTCTGAAAGGTACGAACACTGAACTCTTTTTATTAGAATTTTTTAAAAAAGATTGAATCCAAATTCCCACTCCTCCACTCCTCCCATTCCCTCCACACACCCTCTCACCCCACCTCGCTCTAATCCTAAGAGAGGGCAAGGCATTTTGGTTTGTGGAAGGTCCAAGGCCCTCCCTACTATTTCTACGCTGAGCAAGGTATGCATCCAAAGAAAATAGGGTCCCAAAAAGCCAGTACATGCAGTAGAGATAAATCCTAGTGCCACTGCCCGTGGCCCCTCAGTCTTCCCCAACTGTCAACCACATTCAGAGGGACTAGTTTGGTCCTATGCTTGTTCCTTCCCAGTACATCTGGAGTTGGTGAGCTCACATTAGCTCAGGTAAACTGTTTCAGTGAATGAACCCTTTATGGTCTTGACCTCTTTTCTCATATTCTCATTCCTTCTACTCTTCAACTGGACCTTGGGAGCTCAGTCCAGTGCTCCAATGTGGGTCTCTGCCTCTGTTGTTGGAAGAAGGTTCTATGGTGATATTTAAGATAATCATCAATCTGACTACAGGGCAAGGCCAGTTCAGGAACCCTCTCCTCTATTGCTTAGGGTCTTAGCTGGGGTCATCCTTGCGGATTGCTGGGAATTATTCTAGAGCCAGGTTTCTTGCTAACTCCATAATGGCTCCCTCAAACAAGATATCTCTTTCCTTGCTCTCATATCCGTCCTTCCTCCATCTCGACCATCCCATTCCCTCAATTTCTCCTCAACCCTCCCCTTCTTCCCTCTTCTTAACACTGAACTTTTATCAAGAGAACTCATTGAAAATGATGGAAGAAGCTAGCAATGCCAAATATTATAAATGAAAACAAAGATTGGTGACTCTGACTTTTTAAGGGAATATATTTTGTTTTAATTTTTCCAGGCTCAATGGGGTATAATGACAATTAAAGATTCTACATATTTATAATAATAAACAATGTTTTTATGTCCGTGTATATTATAAAATGATCAAATTGAAGTAATTAACAAGTCAATTACCTTAGATTTGTCAAGAGAGTAGTAAGATGTGTTCTTTGTAAGTAAACTAATCATTATTTATAAGTCATAGCTCTATTGAAATGATCTCCAAAACTTATTCATCCCCTGTGACCAAAGCTTTATGTCATTTTACCTTTATTTCCCAATCTCATTCACATCCTGGTCTCTTGTAACCAGCATTATATTACCTCCTTATGGGAAATACATAACTGAGACCTAACAGTGGCATTTGCTGCTTTGCTCACTGGATTGAAGATAGTTTCTTTCAGTCCATCCATGCTCTCACATGTGACAGAATATGCTCCTGGTGGTTGGCAATGCTCCGGTGCAGGGCCACAGATCCATAAGGATCTGGGCATCACTAGCTGTTCTTGGTGAGTTTTGTGTAGGGAAGGGGGTGGATTTGGAGAAGTGGGGAGAGGGTTAGTGTGATTAAACGCATTTTTAGAGTCTCAAAGAACTAATGGAAAATGAGAAACAAGAAGTTTATATAATGTTGGCATAATGTCTTCCTTTGAAAAATATCCCAATGTCCTTTGCAGAGTTTTTCAGCCGTTTGTCTGCTATCTTAGCGTTGTCTCATCTCTTTTATGTATTGACCTTTATTATCTATAATACAGCCCTCTGTTACTATTTTCACAAAGCCTATTTCTGTTTTTGCTGTCACCTATGCTTCTGGGAACAAATTTAAAAAATCTCATTGCCAAAAATCTTCTTACAGGGTAGGAAAGATTGCCACATAGTTATAACTCTTACAGACTACCTGAGTTCATTTCTCACAAGGCAGCTCACAGCCACCTGAACCCCAGCTCTGAGTCAGACTTCCAGCCCATCAAGATTCAGTTTATATTTCTCAACATGCAACCTGTAGCTGTACAATCTCCAGCAAGTTCTTAAACACAAAGAATAGGGACTATTAAAAATCCCAAGCTAGGTACAAGGATCCAAGTAGGCACAACCAAGAGAGGGTCAGAAAGCTGATCCTGGACAGTCTCCCTAACGCAACAACAAAAACAAAATAAACATGGACGCCTCAAATATGAGGGGCCACAGCATAGCCCACTTCCATGCTCTGCTGGAGTGTTTGTTGTTAAAAAAGAAAGGTTGTAAAAGGAATCTACCAACCGTGTGTCTATGGCATAGCTTCCTGGTCTGGTAGCCTAACACAAGTGTACACTGGAGAAAGGACCATTACTCACAATACTCAAGTTATGCTGACTGGGAGCCCGTCACCTACTGAATCGATAAAGAAAGGGTGGTATGGGTGTACACTGTGGCCTTATTCAGTAATAACGAAGAATACAGTGACATCATTTGCTAGACAGGGGGTGAGACTTGAGAACATCATGTTATGTAAAATAACCAGACACAGAAAGACAAAAATAGCCTCTCCCTCTCAGTTGTGGATCCAAGATTGTGTGTGTGTGTGTGTGTGTGTGTGTGTGTGTGTGTGTAAAGCATAAGTGAGACTGTAGGAAGTAGACTAGTGGGAATGGGTAAGGAGAGGGAAAGAATTTAAGAATTAAGAAGCTATGAAGGATTAATTTGGGTCAAATTCATGATATACTTGAAAGAAATATTTATAAAATTAATAAATATTGAGAACAAAGATATACCAAGAAAGAAAAAATCAAAACAAAAAGCTATAGGGTATAGAGTGTAATGCTGATGTAAAGAACGACTTACAAATCTAAGAAATAGAATTTATATTTGACCAAGCTACATATAGTATGGTTCCATTATATGAACTTTTAAGAATTTCATAAAGACAGATAGAGAAGTAATATTTCCTGATTAATGACAGTGTTCACTTTTGGAAGAATATTTTGGAACCAGAAAGAAATCATAAAAGCACAGCATTGTGGCTGCACTCTGCACCACGTAACTGCAAGCCTTAAAATGGTAAATTTTATGATGTACATATTTTCTAAGACTGAAAATGCTGCTGCTTGTATAAATTCCCAATATAGTCCAAAGCGGGTATAACAATCAATACATGGGTAGGAGAAGAGGGTCCCTGGAAAGAAGAAAGAAGGGAAAAGACAAAATGGGACTTGCCAATAGTAATATATGAAACCAAAAAAAGACATCAATTAATCAAATAGAGGGAAATTGTTCACTGAGATTGGTCAAGAGTAGCTCTTCACCTAGTGCAGTGACTAAAGGGAATCACTGTTCAGTAATTAGAAGGATGCTGGTGTCTGGAGACATTGTTACCAACCATCCACTCCAGAGCTTGAGCACACACACATACACACACACACACACACACACACACACTTCATTAATATCGCCTAAGGTATATTAAAGGCTTCTTTTAAGCTGTGTATCTGTATTTTAAAACTGAAAACACAATTGTTACATGAATCTCAGACAAAGAAAGAAATATTGGTAAGTTTTTGTAGTATATGCTTAGATTTTAGATTCTCAGAAATTGAACAAAGATTTAGAATATTCATGAAACTTTTGATGAGTAAGAGTGTAATTAGAATAGAGTATACAAGCAAAGAAACATCTATTCATACTGAAATTACATAAGATTCATAATACCACAGCAGTGACTAGAATGTCACATAATAATGCTGTAGGGCTTAAGTGGAAATACATTGGAAAGAAAATTATTTGGCATCTACAATAATTCACTCATTCAACTCAATGATAGACACTACTGTGCATTTATCTACATGAAACACAAACCTGGCATGTAGAACAACATACTTATGCTCAGTAAACTGAGAGTAGGCTCAGGATCTAATCCTGTGACATAGTCTAATATCACTAAATTTTGTGTATTTTTACTTAGTTTTTTTATATTTGGTGTCTTTTTAGTGACATAATAAATGATATACAAAGAAAAGGGCCATAATAGTGAAAGAACAGAGCAGTACATTTTAACTCTTTATGTTGACTTCACAGTACTTGGACATAGGACAGGACACCATATCAGTTTTAGCTGTTTGGCTTCTCTTCATTTTTCATATTTCAGAGGCATTAAGTTGTTTATTAGAATTCACAGTTAAGCACAAGATAAGAAGATGAAGCATGAGGGTCAAAAGCTCAGCTACATCAGCACCAACAAGTACTTTAGGAGCTAAGTGTGCACACATATACTAAAGAGCTTCTGCTTTCACAAAGGGAGTGCAGCTCTTTGTTATTCTGAGCTTCCAGGAGGTCCTAACTGAGGGTGCAGCCAGGTCACAGAATCAAAATACATTGTATGAACTTCTCAAAGAATTCATGAAAAAAATGCATACTTAGAGAAAACTGACCTAGAGCATGAACTTCTTTGGAGACAGAGATTATTTTGACCAAGTGGCACCAGTCAACATGAAAAGTAATGAGCTAAGCAAGCGGTCATGCTTATGTAATGAGGTCCCAAAAATACCCAGGTGACCTTCCCTAGATAGGAATATTTTTATGCATGTTGTCAATGTCAGGAGGATAGCACATTCCAACTCCGTGAAAGGATAGTGGGTACCTCACATTTGTAAACCTCACAGGTTTTCCTAGGTATGGGTCTAACTGTAATCAGCACCCTTTTCCAGAAAGAAACTACGCATGATCATAAGAGCTTTGAATGATTCTTCTGAGTCCCTCTAGTAAGTTCTTGAGATGAGGATAGTTTTGGAGACCTGAGACTGAAGATGTCAGAGGTGAGGGTAGACATGAGATTTGTTCCCTAAAACTCTGCACTTTACCTGCAGGCTGATGATCAAGTTTGATGTTACATATTTTCAACTAGAAGTCAGCATGCTCCCATAAGGCAACTTCACAAGGAAGATGCGTCATAGGTCACTATTTCCTCTTGCTAACCCATCTTAAAATCTTACCTGAGGCTCTTTCTATTGAATACCCAGATCCTATGAGATATGTGTGCCTGATTTTAGACTCTCAATTCATCCCACTGTCTTTTTCTCCTTTTTAATTTATTCATTGTTGGACCACTAACAGTGGTGTAATTATCATGGTTTTCTAGGAGCTTGAAAATATAGTATCCTAAATCATGCATATTTTTCCATGAGGAAATGTTGTATAAACTACTCTTCCTCAGACCCATTTCTTCCCCTCTCTCTATGTACTGCACCTGCTAACAAATACAGAAAAACAGATCTAGACCATGCCACATGATTAATTTCAACTTGTCGTGAAATCTTTCCCCTTCTGTTTATTAGCATGGAAAATATAAGAAGTAGTTTACCTTACTAAAACATCTCTTCTCCATAAACCATGCAATCAAAGTTATGTCAGCAAATTATAACAGCGTATGCAATAACAACAGATGCAAAGGTTTTCAATAGTCGCTCTCAAACTAATGGTATCTGTTGTAGTACTTATCAGTTTTAGTATCTCCACCTGATATCTAGCTCTTGAGAAGATGGGCGTTCACATCCTTCCTAGTGTTTAAAATTCTAAACACTAATTTTAAGAAGTTCACAGTTCACATCTTGCATATCAGCTTCTCATACTTTTTCTGTAAGTGAGAATTATTACTAGGATTATTTATACAGAGCTGAAGAATGGGGAAAATCTCAAAGATCTTGGGAGAAATGTATATTTAATATCAGCACATTGTTTGAATACTCTGTCAATTTTTGTAGATCTCTATTCAGTCTGGATGAGCTGCCCCATGGAAACCATGCCCAGCATCAGCCTGCAGAGGAATGCCATCGCCCAACAGCACTGAGGTCCACCCTCTTTCCTTCCTGTTCCTAGGGATTCCAGGCCTGGAAGCTGCACAGTTCTGCCTGCGATTTCCCTTCTGTGGTGTGTATTTGATTGCTTCTGTTGGAAACCCTCTCATTCTATTTGTTATATGGATTGAGAGGAGCCTTCACCAACCCATGTTCTACTTTCTGGCTATGCTGTCTATGATTGACCTAAGTCTCTCTACTGCTACCATCCTAAGATGTTGGGCATCTTCTGGTTCAGCCTCCAGGAGCTGTGCTTTGGATGTTGTGTTGCTCAAGTCTTTTTTATCCATTTCTTCACAGTCATGGAGAGCATCGTACTCCTTGCCATGGGCTTTGATCGTTATGTGGCTATTTGCAACCCTCTCAGGTACACCATGATCCTCACAACAGAATCATTGGTGTGATTGGTTGTAAGAAGCCTATGCGTGATCTTTCCCATCATTTTTCTCCTCTGGAGGCTGCCTTACTGCGGACATAGAATCATCCCACATACCTACTGTGAGCACATGGGTGTGGCACGATTGGCCTGTGCCAGCCTCAGACCCAATGTCTACTATGGTCTTGGGAATATTTCCATCTTGTTTCTGGATGTGTTTCTTATTATGGTTTCCTATTCTAGGATCTTATATGCTGTTTTCCACCTCCCTCCTCAAGATGCTCGCCTGACGACTCTCAACACATGTAGCTCCCATATCTGTGTTATCTTGGCCTTCTTTGGCCCAGCTCTTTTCTCCTTCCTCACTCATCGCTTTGGTCATAACATCCCTCAGTATATCCATATCCTCCTGGCTAATCTCTATGTAGTTATCCCTCCTGCCCTCAACCCAGTCATTTATGGGATCAGGACCAAGCAGATCCAGCAGTGAGTAAAGAGTCTTTTGGCTAACAAAAAACTGAGTGATAAGTAAATTGTTCACATAATGGGAGGATAAGGTCTACAAGAAATTGAATTAATAAAAAAGCAATAATAATTTTATTAAAATTGAACATCAGGGTCTCACTGTGCAGCTTAGGCTGACTGCTAGCCTGAAATCTTTATGCCTCAGCTTCCCTAGTGACTGGTATACCACAGAAATATATTTATAACACATATAATGTATATATTATAATATTTATATAGATCTAAATATTATATATATATAAATATGTTGGTGGTAGATGTTGAAGGCATGTTGCATGTTCTATGGAAACCTGGCAGAATATGTATGTATAATATGTTTAGCATATATATGCTTACTATACATATATAAAAATGTTGGTGGTGCTTGCTGAAGACATGTTATACCCTTTATTGAAACCTGGCAGAATATATCTTTCAATGGCAAGTTTCAAGGAAGAGTGCTTTAATTTGCTGAAGGAAGAACTTGCTGTTAGCACTGTCTAGTTCTAGATCTCTTACAGGTATTAAGATTTCTTTCAGAGACATGTTTAAATACAGGTCATCTGGTCACGATAGAAGTAGATTTAGGTAATGGTCATGTAAATAAAGAAGTAACACTGTGAACTAGCAAGTCAGGGACAATTGAGCCACCTGACAGAGAGAGTGAAATGGAGGATAAGTTAGAAATGAAGTGTTAAGTATACATTATCACAAGGAAACTCACAATACAAAATGAGTTACAGGTTTGTGTCATAGGTTTTATGCATGTTCCTTTCCATTTCTCTTTCTCATGCCCCTGCCTCCTCTACCAAAACCTTTATTCATTGCAAGAAGTTCCTCTCCAATTTTCAAGTCTCTGCTGGGGAAAGACTTGTGTGTGTATTTATGTACATGTGAGTGAGCGTGTGCATGCACATATGTATGTCTCATTTAACTTAATTAAAATGCCCACATGAACATGTATGGGAAATACCTTCCTATGTTTTTGCATTTCCCATTAACCTATTTCTCTATGACTCATTGTGCATATTCATGAAATGTTACTTTAATATCAGCACACAGAGAGTGAGAAGAGCAGGCAACTCTAAATGAGGGCAAAGTAAGCTGTGTAAGAGTGGCACAAAAATACAGAAAGCACCAGGTCATACATGTAACAGTCATGGAGGACTGTCACTGGGGAAGAATTAAAGGAAAGTACAAATGACTGATGATAATTCCACACGCAAGACCTTCTGTCCCAAGAGACAGAGATATGTACTGTAAAATCACAAGTCACAACTAAATGTCTAAAGCATTATTGGTTATGAACAACGGCAATCGGTAACAGCAGTTTCTGTAGTTTACCATATGAAGTTTATAGAGTTCTTTGCAGAGTTCACTGGTATAAATGTAATGTTCCCCTTTCCTAGGAGACCCACTCATTGTCGTCTTCTCTTGTCATCATATTTTCCTTCCTCACCTTTCACACCACACCTCCTCTGAGCTCAGGGACTGTGTCCTGTACAGTGTTCCTCTACTCTGCTGTGGGGACGAATAGAGGATAAGACCCTTGGGTGCAAGTTTCTGCACAGAGGGTTCTGAAAACTGTGTTCAGGGATTCTGGGACATGTCTAGACTCGCTAAAGTTCTCCCCATGGGATCAGTGAGATCAGAAGCCCAGAGGTTTGAAAGGGCCATCTTTAAGAACTTAGACCACAAGGCTATTCAATTCTATGTAAGGACTGAGAAATAAAGTATTAAGAGACATCATAGTTCAGGCAGGGTATGAAAGAGACAGATGAGAGGAGGAGGAGGGCTTAAAATATGCAGAAGGCTCCCTTTTCTTAATGATTGTGTGAGCACCATTCTCTACACAGAGAAACACAGCTGGGAGAGACTGGTACGGCTAAGGTGAGGACTGTGCTGTATGTGAAGACTTAGTATGCTTTGTTTTAGCCTGTGCCCTTCCTTCCTCTCTCTCCCTCCCTTGTTCCTCCCTTCTTCCCTATATCCACCTCCCTGTGATACAACCACATTCCTTTATTGCTTATAAAACCCAGGACACACACATACTTCATTGAAAATGAAAATTACAACGACTAGAAAACTGATGCAGGAGCAAAGCAAGCAGTAGCGTTTGCTCGCTTTTTCTATGGCAGGCAAAAACATGCAGATCCCCTTCGCATGTGGGCTGGCGTAGAGGTGTGACTAATGTCAGTATCCAGATAGAACTTCATCTTTGCTATTGCCTGCTCCTGGTTCTCATTTAAAAGTAATACCATCTATTTTGATCATCTAGTTCCCACTACTTTTGGCAACCGTATCTAAAATGTTGATGTAATATCCCTGCTAGAGCAGCAAGCCTCAGCCTCTGACCTCCTTCATGTCGCAGTCTTGAAACATCCTGAATAAACTTCCAGGCCATTTGGGTTTTTTTTTAATTTGACTAAGCTGTGGAATGCTGAAGCAGGGGGAGTAAGAATACAAAGAGAGCCTGGTTCTCTTCAACTGAGCAGTAATGGATTACATTCGTATATGTGGATAACTAGAGAAGTGTAAATGTCTGTCTTGTAACAACTCACTCATCTTCTAGACTACAATGACCTCATTTTAAATAATGGTCCTTTCTTTTCATCTTCCATTAAAATAAAATACTAGGAAGCACCACTGATGTTTTTCAACTCCCTTCTGAGCTGCTTCACTCATATCCATTCATCTTGTTCATTCTGAAAATAAGCATTAGTTGGATTTCATCCCCAGTTTTACAAGAAAAAGCCCTGATTTATAACATAAAGAAATTAGTCAAAATTCTTCAGCAAGTAAATGGTACAAGAAGATTTTTAATACTTTAAATCTAAGGATTTTTCAGGTCTAACCAAATCTACTTAATGTTCAACAAGGGCCAAAGAGAAAGAAACAATATTGTAAAAAGAAAGCACAAGGTCAGTGGCCACAGCATTTGTGTGTGCTATAAGGGAAAGTACCCTAAATATCAATTCAGGTTTTAAATGGTGCTGTAAGACTGAGATTTTTGTCAATGAACCCATCTAAACTAAGATGGCCTCCAAAAATGATCAGCTTCTTAGTTGCGTGTGTCAGCCACTTCAGGTCTCACCCAGCTTCCTTCTGCATGATCGATTTTCTTTCAGATTATGTAGGGCACTCTATGGCTTCTTACTATTTATTAATATTTATCTTACATATTATAAGACAAGCATACAATATTCATCTGCTAAGAGGAAGGCATGTTAGAAAGATATGCATAGTGATTGCTTTTTGTCAACTTGATACAAACCTAGATGTATCTGAGAAGAGAAAATCTTATTTAATTATTTCTTTTATTTTTTGAGATTATAATACAATTAAATAATTTCCTCTTTTCCTTCCCCCCCCTCAGTCCTTCCTATAGACCCATACCATGCTCTTTTTCGAATTCATACTGAGAAAATGTCTGCATGGAATTGGCCAAAGGCAAGTCTGTGAGGTATTGTGTTGATTAATGATTAACATGGTAGGGACCCAGCTCACTGTAGGCGTTGCCACCCCTGACTGTATATGAAGGCTAAGCAAGCCACGAGGCACAATCTAGTAAGCAGCATTCCCACATAGCCTTAACTTCAGTTTCTGCTTCCAGATTCCTTGAGTTCCTGTCCTGACTTCCTTCAGTGGTAGAGTATGACCTGAGAGCTGAATATTGGAATAAAATCACCCTCCAATTGGGCTCTTTTGGGGTACCAGCCCCTCAAACCCTTTCAAGGTCCAGCTAAGGCACTATAGCCAGCAATGGAAGAAACAACTGAGGAGATCTGAGGGGAAACAAATCAACTCACATGCAACTTCTCCTCAACATGTCTCTTTATTTTTCATGCTTCCTTGTTCTCTATTCTAATTCTTCTCTCCTGTCTATAATTTCTTAGCTCTAATTCTCTGTCTCAATTCTAATTGCAATTCCAATTCTCTGCTACATTTTTTTTCTTCTTCATTTTCCTATCTCTGCTAATTTCTGGGGGTGCTTCGGCTCCAACTTCTGCTCCAGTTTCTGTTAACTCTCCTTGTTCTGACCCAGCTATAGAGACTACAACATCCTGCAGGCATAGAGAGTATCCAGGAAACCTATGCAAATACAAAAGGGGAGTTTATGGCACTTGATCCATTAGCACTTTTTACAAATGTTGCTAGCTCTAAGGACCTTTCAGATCTGAAGTATACACCATTGACAAGGAGGAAGCCCAAGGCTCTAGATGATCAGATCTAGGGCTTGAGGTCTATCAGTGGATGTTTGTCTTCCTCCAGGCTGTAGATAGGTGGTGGTTAGATATCTTTCCTGAGAGTAAGGCACAGACAGTAAACTTCCTAAACTAACATCATCAGTAAACTGAGGTGAAGGTGAGTGTAAGGATTTATGAATCTTTCGATGCAACGTAAGTTTTAGGTCATCGCTTTCCTATCTATAAGTGAGGTAAAACCAGGGCATGCTTGTTTTCTAGGAATGTCTTAAATGGAATACTTTTACTTGTGCCCTAAACACTGACCAAATACCTGGCAATAAAGATAATTACAGGAAGGCAGATCTCTACATTTACATTGAAGAAAGGAACAGAGACCTGGTAGTGGGAACCAGGTTTCTTGACTGTGTGACTGTTTTCACATATGTGTAGGGGATGTAATAAGTAAACCCCAAATGTATAGGGTATATTGTGCCCAGTAAATAATCAAATAGTCCTGAACTGTGGGAGATAAATCTGAAATTTATAATAGAAAGGTATGATCTACAGTGAGAAATCTATAGCCAGAAACAGCCACTTTACTCACAAGGCAATAATTCCAACACACCTTGCACCTTGACCTAATCCTTCAATACAGAGTTCCTAAATCTGATGGGTTGACCTTGTAAAATGAGACTGATTAATTACTGAATGATTCCATGGCTCATAGCACCTACTCAAGTTGCTTTTAGTCACGGTGTTTTATCACAGCAATTGAAACTCCGAGACAGATATGTGAGCATTGCCAAATAGCTATAGATGCTGGAAATTTTTTTAAAAATTACACAGCCCCCCAAAAGTTCTAAAAAGTAGTGATGCCAGAGTAAAAAGACTGATCAGAGCAACAGTTATATTGTGGAAAATTCTAAGAAAAAGTATCTCATTGGGCTTAACTGTGTTATGTTGATTACACTGAACCAATGAACAAATCTCTAGATTTATAAGAAATAAAAACACTAATGAAAGCATAATGCATCTCACAGAATTTATGGCTTTTAAATAGCATATTACATTTAGAAGGACATTGGACATTCATGGAAATGTACCCAAAGTGGTGAATGAAAATGAACACCAAAAAAAATGAGCAAATACAACAAGATAGAATATTCCAACTTTTTCAGAGACTTCATGTGTTAGAAAAAAATGAGCAAATGAGATACCATAGGTCTCAGAAGTAATATGTATGTTGAATCAATTGCTCATTACTCTTGAGGAGAATATCTTTTCTTCATAAGTAGCTACACCATTTTATTCAGCACACTGATGGATGTTTTTCTTTCTCCCAGGACCTTGATAATGGAAGAGTTTAATGAAAGAATAGCCTCCCTTGACAAAAGTTCTCAGACCCTTGCTAGGAGAATGCCTTTGGTCAACAGCACCTAGTTCCCCTCCTTCTTTGTCCTGCTGGGGATTCCAGGTCTGGAAGTTTTTCATACATGCATTGCTTTCCCATTCTGTTTTGTGTATCTGACTTCCCTTGTGGGAAACCTCACCATTCTCTTTGTAATCAAGACTGAACAAAGCCTCCACCAGCCCATGTTCTACTTTCTGGCCACATTGTCTATGATTGATCTGTGTCTATCTACATCCACCATCCCCAAAATGTTGGGCATCTTCTGGTTCAATCTCCAGGAGATCAGTTTCGGGGGCTGCCTTGCTCAGATGTTCTTTATCCACATGTTTACAGGCATGGAAATTGTTTTGCTGGTGGTGATGGCTTATGACCGCTTTGTTGCCATCTGCAAGCCTCTCCAGTACACCATGATTCTCACCAATAAAACCATCAGCCTTCTCCTCTCCATTGTTATTGGAAGAAACTTAATTCTTGTGACTCCATTTGTGTTTCTCATTCTGAGACTGCCCTTTTGTGGGCACCACATCATGCCTCACACGTACTGTGAGCACATGGGTCTTGCCCAATTAGCCTGTGCACCCATCAGGATCAACATCATCTACGGACTCGTGGTGATTTCCCATATCCTTGTGGACATGATCCTGATCGCCTGTTCCTATGTGCTTATCCTTCGAGCGGTTTTCCAAATTCCCTCTCAAGACGCCCGATTGAAGGCTCTCAACACTTGTGGTTCCCACGTGTGTGTCATGCTGTGTTTCTACACACCAGCCTTGTTTTCTTTTCTGACACACCACTTCGGCCAAAACATTCCCCACTACATCCATATTCTTTTAGCTAATCTATATGTAATTGTCCCACCTTCTCTTAACCCTGTCATTTATGGAGTCAGGACTAAGCAGATCCGAGAGAAAATAATAAAAATATTTGTACAGAAAGAATAATTATATGTAAAACTTGGGTAAATATATCCACGTATGGCTCAAGGTATAATAATCTGAGTTCTCTTTAAGCCTTTATAGTTTTAGATGTGATTGCCATGCCTTGCATTTTGATTAGAAATGCTTTAGTGTTGATAACTAAGAAAAACAATTCTGTCCAGTGTTCCCACCTCCCTCCACATATCTGGACAAAGTTTAGAAAGTCATGAAGATAACACTGAAGGTGACAATGGCCTTGAAATATAATCACCTGAAAGACTGATAAGTCTTTTCTTGCCACACTCTTCTCTTTAGGTAAATTTGAATACTGAAGGACATTGTGACCTAACAATGTTTTCTAGATGCAGCGTTTAGTTCTTGGCTTAGTACTTAATGGTGTTTGAACTGAATCACATCCTTCTATTCTTTACAATCAGCCTAGACTTTCCCTTCACCTCTAAAATTATTCACTTGATAGACTCTACTATATGAACATTAAGGAAATGTGATACTCTTTTCCAGCTTGGTGCGAGTCATTATAGATGTAGATGTAACTGTCTTGTGTCTAAATTCTATCTGATTCTATATATCATTTTCCTTTGTTAATTTAGGACTTCATAAAATTCAGAATAGGAAATAAGGTCAATTCTACGGCACAATCAAAAAAATAAACTCAACAAAATTTCTTAATGTTATGACTTTTAATGTTGTTCATATTGTCAAATTCCCAATATGAGTGAGGAATGAAGTTTTGTTTAAAATAGGTCAAAAGGCCAATGAAGTGAATTCTTGCTGAAAAAATCAGATGTGCCCTGCATGTCTTATGTTTCAGAAATGTTGTTTGGGTCTACATGTAAATACAAAATTCCTCAAATTATTAGATGATTCAAAAATATGGGTAGATAAGGCCAATAAGGAACATCATCTATTCATCTCTGTGAACCTGGGCAAATCTTGTTCTGAGTGAAACCAGCTTCACTCCTGACTGGTGGAGCCACCTACAGAATTTCCTGGTTTGTGTGCGTGAATCACATTTAGTTTTACTGCCCCTGCCTCATGCACCTATAAGTTATTTACTACAGATTTCTGCTGGATAATGTAGTCTATCCACTTTAGTCTTACAAATAAAATAGCTGAGGTCTAATTGAACAGACACTTTGTGTCTACAAAGTGTACAAATGGGCCCATCTTTAGCATCATTTTTATGTAACAAGAGAAGGAAGGTCACTCACACAGATTATCTTTATCAGAAATAATCAACTTGCATAGTGTGAAGCTCAGAAAAGCAAGTATTAATTATTTTGTCACATGTGAAAGATGGGGGTGGTCATCACTGAAGATGGAAGGAAGAGTATAAGGGGAAAGGTGGAGAGGAAAAGAGGAACTATATTAAGGAAATGGAGGGGTTCTAGAAATGTGTTATATGCATTTATAAAATGAAACCTGCTACTATGTCCAATTATCATACTCTAGTCAAAACTGTAAAAATACACACTTTACCTCTGTGATTTTACAGTTTGCTATTGAACTGTGTCTGCCATTTAAAAAACCTCCCCAACTTTCTGACCTATACTTTTCATCCTAAAGGAAATCAGGGATCTCTGAACCCATATTTTCAGCCTTGCAGCTATACAAATAAATATATGTCTAAATATATTTTAATATTGGAGTTAGGGTGATAGCCTGAGGATCTTTTGCTATTTCTGCAAAAATGTATTTGATTTGACCATTAAGTATCCATACAGTTCAAACTGCAAGCAGGTTTCTGTTGATTTGACTTATATTTATCAAGAATCAAAGTGTTATATTGTCTAACCTATAACATGAACTCCATAAAATATAAAACACATTGCATGTAGGACCTTTGCTTTGGCATATGCATACTGTTGGCATCTACTGGCCAGAGAAAATACATTTTGATCAAACGAATTAGTGAGCTTTTCACAGGCTACCTACCAAGTGAAGAAATGTAACTGCAGATTCTTTTCTACTCAACTACTTATTTAGCTATTGAACATGTCCTATTCACTGTTTCCCCTTATATTCCTCTCTTTCTTCATTATGACCCCCTCCCATATTTCACATGTGAGAAAATACTTAGGGCTTGTTTTCTGAGCTTCACATTATACAAGTTAATCATTTCTAGGAAAGAAAATCTGTCTATATCAAATAATCAATGAGGATAACTTAACTACCTTCATTGCTTATTTGCTGGGACTGTGCACTGAGACCTGCACCACTTGCTGCCCATTGAAGGTGGGAAGGTTCAGGAAACACCACAGAAAGAATGCAAAGGAAGCAACACAGTCATGGCAGTTAGAATTCCACAGCAACTAAAGTTGCCTACATTGGGCATGTCAGTCATGGATAAGGGAGAAGCTTATGGGTCCTTACAACTCCCAATGAGTTATTAACTACTGATGGATTCCGGTAAGGGACAAAACTGAAGACAGGCTCCAAAGGATAGTTCCAAACCCACAGTACACAAAAGGCCTAAACAAACTCAGTAGGTCACACAGCAAAGCAAAAAGACATGAACGTGAGAAAGAGACTTGTGGGGGAAAGGAGGAGTTTGACAGGGGTGGGAGGGAGATAAGAGAGGGTCGGGATGAGGGTCAATGGAATGCACTGCATACATGAGGGATTTATCAAAGAACAAATACAATAAAATTATAACAAAAACCATGCCCCTGAATTTTACTTTTTCCTTTACATAAATGTCTAGCTATATTTATTTTTGTTTTTATTAATTAATATATAGAATTAGGGGAACCAAATGCTCCTAAAAGCATGCATGCGTATGTACACGTGCATGTGCGTGTGGTGCGTGGAGTGTGTGTGTGTGCGTGCACGTGTGTGTGTATCAAGGTTTGGGAAGGAGTCAGCATCATCTTTGTCTACTATGTAATAATGTGTGTGTGTCTCAGAGGTTTCAGAGGTGACTTTGAGGAAGTACTGGGGTTTCCTACAGTGCTGCTCTTTTCCTGTCAACAATGACCTCAGCTACCACCATAGTGAAATTTAAAATGTTGGTGTGGAGCCATTATGCCTCTGAGGAGCTGGCCTCCTGGGGCATCTTCAGGGGAGAGTATTCTCTAGGTGATGCACAGGTAACTGGTCCCTGACCACCACAAACAGAAAAGCAGAGGTCTGTTCTGAGACACATGGTGATTTCCTGCTCCTTGTCCAGGTCCTCCGACATAGCTCACTGAGAGGAGGCTGCAACTGGAGGACTAGAGGTCCTGTTTAATTTCTCGGCTCTGGCTACAGAGAACTTGATCCCACACAGGTTGCAGTCCTCACAAATGGTGTCTCAGATGTTGGACAGAGGTGGGTGAGTAAATTTCAGTACTGCCGGTAGAAAGGCCTCCAAACAGTAACTGAGCTCCAGTGGGTCAGCCAGCAACGCTATAGATAGATACCAAGATACATAGTGGGGGGGGGTGTCAATTTGAAAATAACTCAGGTTCATTGCTGAAAATCAGACACCAGCATTCATGGTGACAAAAAAGAACAATTTCAACACATGCAGGAGAGTGTGGGCATTCAGGGCACATGGATAAAGAAAGGTATATTGTGTATGTAGGGAAATATTCATGGGCACAGATCAGTTGTCATGGAGAATGTCTTTTCCTTCTCATACATTTCCATTTGTCCTTTTAGATCAGCCCAAATGATCAATTAGTCATGGTAACAGGAGAAAGAAATTTTATGAGCAAAATAGAGGGTTAAGTGATATTAGTGACAAATTCAGTTATTTTTAATAAATAAATTACTTTAAAACTTTAACTGAAATATAGAACTCTCCAGAGCTAATATTTTAGAAAATACAATTTATATAATAGGAAACACAGTCTGAAGTTTAAGAAGAATAATCATTGAGTTGAAAATTACTTTGCAAGAAAAAATTGGATTTAAAGTCACAAGAAACCTCAACAATATAAAGTTAAACTTAAACATAAACTTTTATATCTTTAACTTACTTTCCCAAAATTCCCTTTTTATTTTATTTTATTCTTTATTTAGCTGTTGTTATGGCTTTTGGTTGGTTCATTTTGCTTTCATTATTTTGGTAGGCTGCTTATATCATGGAAAATTTAGCTGGTATAGTGAACTAAGTTGACACCAGTAGTCTGGTGGGTTGTCCTCTGCTTGCGACGTGTGTTTGTGCGTGTCTGTGTTTCTCTTGCTACTTTCAATATTCTTCCTCTGTTGTATATACTTAGTGTTGTTTGTTTGTTTGTTTTTCAAGACAGAGTTTCTGTGTGTATCTTTGGCTGTCCTGAAACTCATTCTGTAGATCAGGCTGGCCTCGAACTCACAGAGATCAGCCTGCCTCTACCTCTCGAATGCTAGGATCAAAGGTGTTCACTACCAATGCCTGGCAATACACTTGGTGTTTTAAGTATGATGTGCATGAGAGGTTTCTCTTCTGGTCTTTTCTACTATCTGGGCTTCTGTGTGCTTCTTGTATCTGTATAGATTTGTCTTTCTTAATTTGGGGAAGTGTTCCTCTATGATCCTCTTGAATGAAGATCTGGTCTATGCCATTGACCAGAAATTCTTCTTTTTCATCTGTTATGATTCAAAGTTTTGATCTTTTCGCAACATTCCTACGTTCTTCTTGTGTGTGTGTGTTTTTTTTTGTGTGCTTTTTCAAAGTTTTCATATTCTTTCCTGTAGCAGTTCAATTCCTCTGTGATATTTTCAAGTTCTGGTATTCCATCTTCTACTTGATCCATTCTGTTTAAAAGATTTTTTGAGTTTTCTCACTTGTTTATTGAGTTTTTCCATTCCATCTTCATTTCAATGTGAGTTCTCTTCAGTATTTCCATTTACTGAATTTAATTTTGAAATCCTCGATTTTTTTCATTAGTTCATTCAATGTTTATTTTTGGTTTTTTTGTACACCAGTCAGATATTTACTGTTTTTCTCCATGTTCATTGAGCTTTTTGTGTCTTCTTTAAATGCTTTGATTTTTTTTTTTAGATTTAGTATTTATTCTGTATACAGTGTTCTGCCTGCATGTATGTCTGCAGGCCAGAAGAGGGCCTCCGATCTCATTGCAGATAGTTGTGAGCCACCAGATTGTTGTTGGGAATTGAACCAAGAACCTCTGGAAGAGCAGTCAGTGCTCTTAACCTCTGAGCCATCTCTCTGGCCCCTGCTGTGAGCTTTGATGATGCTGATTATTGCTGTTTTAAACTTCGTGCACTGGTAATCATACAGATAATTCTCGATGGACACCATTTCTAAAGGACTGACAGACTTAAGAGAAACACTGTCATGGCCTTTTGTATTGTTTGCATTTTTATGATATGACCTGTACAAGTCTACATACATAACTTCTTTAGTTGTACATAGTTGTGAAATGCTAAGCTGCCTCTATTGAGTGAGCAGTATCTAACTGTGTAGCACAAGGCAGCCTCAAACTCATGATCCTCCTGCACAAGCTTCCCAGGTGTTAAGGTTTGTGTATGACGAGACCCCTAACCCCATTGTGTTTGTTTATCTCATCAACTTTGGACACTCCTCATTTTTATTTTTCCTGACATTGTAAATGAGTTATCTCTATTCTATAACTTTACAAAATTTTTTTGTGTAGCTTTCTCATTAATAAAACCAATATTATCATGATATATGACCTCTATTTTTTAAGTTTTGAAAACACTTAACAGAATTTAGACATGTAAAGATACTAAAATTGCATTATGCCATTAGGAAGCAATTAGCACATTGGTTTTTTACACCGGGGTAATCCAACCCAGGGAGGATGCAATCTGCAAAATTGAAAATTATATTACATATTTGAAAATAATTCCATAGTACATTGATAAAGGAAATGGGATAAAATATGGCACATACCAATCTATATCCCCATACTTTCAAAGCAGATTTTAAAGCCTGTATTATAACCATAGGTATATTTCCTCTTTAAATTCCATGCTACCATATTAGAAGACATTTTACTCAAATGAACATCAAGGCAACACAACCCATGGCACTGCTGTCGATACATCACTGTCTACCCAACCAGCCCAGTTGATGTCTCACTAACACCTGGGGTTCAGCGTCTACTACAAAATTCACCCTCTATGGCTTATAGTTAAGTAATAGGATAATTTTCTCACACCCATTACCTCATCATGTTACAAGCTGCATCCATGACACTGATGACTCAGACCAGAAAACAAGCAACAGAAGAATTTAGCTATGCAGTCAGCTAGCCAGTAACTAACTTAGAAATATCCTTGCACACTGTCCCAGAAAAACTAGATATGACACTAACCCAATGGAAGGAAGTCTCTGTTCTTCATATTGTTCCACCCTTAAAGAAATTCTGACACTGGTTACCTCTTTACAATAGCACAAATCATAATGCACCATAAAGATAAAAAGATCATGAATCACAATAAGGCTGAATTTGTGAGCATCTACTACTGTGTGTGTAATGATGGTAAGATGGTGCACGAGAGGATTTGACATTTCTAAGAAGGATCATTGTTCTACGGAACTGTGTAATAGTCTCCAGCTGACTCTAAGTCACTGTCTATCTGTCCCATCCCCCATCTTTACTGGCTTCTCCACCACCACATACGTCAATTTCTCTTCTGCTTTGCAAGGTATGTATCATTTCCCTCAACAACTTGTTAAATCATCACCTGCTGACACTAGTGCAGTAATATTGTACACTGTATACACACACACATACACACACACAGAGACTCTATATTGCTCATACATTTTTATGTCCTAATTAATTGGAGTGATTA
>PVIU01019192.1:0-37044 GCA_004026605.1 Ondatra zibethicus | reverse complement strand
TCCTGGATAATTGGCTAGGTTTCCAGGACCTGGAATAATTTAACTCTTGTTGAGTAGATCTTAAGTTCAATTAGAGATCTGTTGGCTACTACCAAGTAATGAATTCCACCATTGCACCCCTAGGGTTATGCCATTCTGGTTGTTGTTGTAATTTATAGCCATCATAGCTGGCTATGACTATTGTTTGCTTCCCTCTCGTGGAAGCTTGCATGATGAAAGCTAGTCCTCAGGGAGAAGGCTTTTGGGTCAGCTCAGGCCCCCTGGGTCTAAATTACCTGGTGTCTTCAGGAATAGGGACTTACCTTCTCTACCTCTGGGTAGCAACCACGACTGTTAGCAACAGTCTGTAATGTTTTAGGTGACTCTTGGAGAAACCTGACCAACAACTCAACAGGGGCTTCTTATGCCTGTTGTTGAGTTTTGCTGTTGTTGCTGTTTCACTTAATATGATCTTTTCCAGCTCCATCAGTTGGCCAAGCTAGGCTCTGGTGCAGCGTGTGCAGGATCTGGCTGGGCGGAGAAGTTGGGATGTGGTTTAAAAGGAGCCTGGAGGTTGGTGTAATTTCACTCTTTAAGACTGTTAAGTTTTGGACTCAGGACTCAGTTCCAAATCTCTTTCTTTCTGTCTGTATTCATTCTCTATATGATCTCATCTCAAGATTTTAACAGCAGCCCTACTCCACTTATACTTCTGAGGTCTAATGTGATGTCTGTCTCACAGATACCTCACGCTAAATATCTAAATGTAAATTTCTGATCTCTCAGCCTCCTCCAATTCTATTCCCCAGCATAACAAATAATGTTTAGTTCATTGAGTTGCTCAAAAGTCTTACAATAATTTCTCACTTCTCTTATCCTTTGGCACCTCAGACTCAATCAATTAACAACTGATGTCCTGTCGCTCAGCATTTCTCACTTCTTATAGCCCAATTGCCACCTCTACTACGACTGTCCACTGTGCACCTGCCCGCCTTCCCACTAGGCTTCTTCTGTACCAGACTGTGCCCACCCACTGGCTTCCTGTGTAATTGTACTTAGTGTTTTACTATCACTCACAAACATCTGTGCAGCCCAGCTCCTGACCTCCAACCTCATTTACTACCATTGCTCACTGAGTTATTTTTCTTCCCCCAGCTCCCACGGGACCCCAGATTATAATTCTCTAGGGCGGTTATACATCCTGTTGAGTGTGACTGGGATACTCCTTCCTCAGCTATGTTCTGGTGGCTGCTCTGTGGTGTGGCCGGGAGGTGTATAGCATCTACGTTATGAAATGCAGCTGTCCTGTTTGTACAGCTTACTTTGGTTTGTTCATCTTACACATCTCTACCTGCTGTATCGCTCTAGGTAAAACACATTGTCTTTGAGATATGGCCTTACTGTGTTTGGATCATAACTATATTCTAAGGGTATTACATAGAATGGCTCCCAATATGTATTGACTGAGATGCCAGATATAGCAATAAAATAAAATATGCCTACTTAAATTTTATATCAAAAGCAAGTAATAGTTTTAGTGTAAATATGTTCCAAACATTGCCCAAGTTTTATTGGTCAGTTTTATGAATTCTTCATCACTTACTGAGAACAGTAGTGAACTATCTCATATGCCTTCAGTATTAGTGGCTACAGCAACACATTGCTTTTAAGTGCTTGACCACTCATCACACCCACTGTACTTTCAGAGAAAACCATAAAAGCTAGAAATTGCTCAAGTTGGGTGTATATTTTTGAGGACCACAATTAACTGACCATAATGAATGTTAGAGACAGCATCTACAGTTCCTATGACTAAAAGATCACAATATGGAAGGGTTTGGGCCACTTACTGGTTTATGAACATCTGGGATGATCCATCTGAAGGTGAGGACACTCAGCATATTATGTACATTATGTACAGATCAAGTGAACATGGATGAACTAAGCTTTGTTCATTAGTAATTTAAGGGAGACAGTGAGAACCACAGGCAATGCTGCCAACTTGTAGTGTGTGTGGAGTCACTGTGGTGCTGTTGCCATGGTTACCCATAGACTGAGCCATGGAGGTAAAATTTGGATCAATGACTGACTGATCTTGAGGGAATGAACAGCCACATGTGCCATTGTTTTGTTTATCGGAGCTTACTATCTTTATGAAAAGCAAGGGTTTACTTCTTGTGACTTTAGCATGTTTGGGAAATGAAATATGCCTACTAGGGGCCAGGCTGTTGTGGATATTATCAGATAAAGCTCACAGCTTTCCCATGTGATGAAGATGCATGGACGATGGGATGAAAAGGTTCCAGAAGCACACAGACATGAACTCACATTAGGTAATTGAACATTTCAGGGAGAGAAAGGGTACAGTGAGAGCATATATTAGCAAGATGGAGAGGTGTGGAAGGCTGCTAGTTATGGTGGATACAGCTTTGATGTCGTATTTCTTCTTTGTCAGCACTATGAAAGTCAGCATTGTCTGGGAGTTGAGTTTGTGGTAAATGCTGAAAGAAGAGAGGAGGCCAGAGATCAAATGGGAGCCCCGTAGCCTGGAATGTCGACTCTAACCCAGTGCCTGAGACGGATGGACAGAGTGTCTCTGGATCAAGGAGCCTACGCAGGCTGAAGTCAAAATACTGCATATTGCCAAGCGTTCAGATGGAATGTTCCAGAGTGACTGATAAAGTCCTGAGGATCCAAGCCTCAACGAAAGCTCCCAGTACTGACCATAACTCAAAGATGCATTTGTTTCTCCTGCAACATCCTGATGTCCTCTGTATATGCTTTTACTGGTAAATGAATAAAGTTATTTTAGCTATTGGTTTAGCAGAGTAAAGCCAGGTGGGAAATCAGAACAGAGTGAGCGAGCAAGAGAGAGAGAGAGAGAGAGAGAGAGAGGAGGAGTAGGCAGAGGCAGAGATGCCATGTAGATCTCGAAGGAGAAAGACACCACCACGGAACCTTACTGGCAGGCCACAATCTCGTGGCAATACACAGATTAATAGAAATGGGTTAATTTAATATGTAAGAGTTAGTTAATAAGAAGCCTGAGCTAATGGGTCAAACAGTGTTGCAATTAATACAATTTCTGTGTGATTTTTCGGGTCTGGGTGACCGGGAAATGAACAAGCAGTCTCATAGGACATCCTGCACTGCACTAGCCTACATTAAACTTGTGGAAGTATTTGGAAACTGTCTTTAATGTGCCTTCTCTCAGTCAGCAAGGCTTTGCTCTCCCTCCGTGTCAGGTCCAGCTTTCCTGTCCAGGAACTCTGGTCTCACTCACCATTGTCAGATGAGTAAGCAGCAGCGTTGCGTCCTCCAGGCCTTCACACTCACTGACAAGAGTCAGCCGGAGCCACAGCAGCTGTTAGCAGAGATCTGCAGCTGTCTTGACTGTGAAAGGGGCGGGATTCAAAGGTCAGTGGTGGCAACCACAGCAGGGTAGATACCATTAGGACAGTTAACATGCTACCCCTAGAGGTCATTTTCCTGTGAGCTTTCTGCTGAGACAGCTAGTGGATTCACCGTTTTCACTTACGACTCTGACTTGGTGTGACTTTCCTTTCCCTCATGAGATCTTACATATTAGGCTGCCTGCATATTACCCAATAGAATGTATCCCTATTCATTCAGACAACATACAATCATAGGGGGTGCACAATAAATATTTGACACTTAGAAGAGTAGGCTAATTGTAAGACCTCTTCTTTCCTGTAGATATGCCTTTTTGGTACCTTGATTATTCCAAATCTTTCAAACTTGAGACAACAAATCCTGGTGGCCTCACGCTGTCCTTGCAGCAGATACATGGCATCATTGTGGCGGGCGGAGTAGCTCAGGACTTTTTATAAGATTGCAGTAGGAGTAGGCAGAGGCTGCTGCGACCTGAAGCCTAGGTTAGGGGGGAAATTTTGTTCAAGAAGGTGACTCACCTGGCTATTATCAGGCCTCAGTTCCAAGTCAATGAATCTCTGTAGTTGTTGTCAGTGTTGTCATGGCTGACAACATGAACAGGTGATAGCAGACATAGACAGAGATAGAGAGGACACAGAGTCCCAGTCACAGAGACAGAGAGAGACAGAGAAAACGAGACCACGTCATAGAGGGACTGACCCAGGGAGGCAGACAGAGAACAGAGAGAAAGTGGATCCGTTACCGCAGCCTGGTCTCACAGTCTGACATTATTGTACCATGGACTGCTAACACAGAAGTACGGAGAAATTAGGGAGGTGAGAGGAATGAGACTCTGCTTTTGAAGACAAGAGCTCCAACTTTTTACATTTTTTTTAATAAATTAAATTTTGGACATGTTTTTCCTTCTCCCAATACCCTATCCACCCAACTTGATGTTCTCTCTTTTTCAAAACCAAACCCAAAACCTCACAAAAACACAAAATCAAAGCAATCAAAAGATCAATAAACCATCAAGAAACAGTCTAAATCTAAACAAAATGAAACAAAAAGTTCATAAAATTCAAAGACAAAAACACAAATTTTGCTCTCTGTTGGTTAATGTTAATGTATCCAATAAGAATGTATTGGAGAAAACCCATGCTCCCTTTGCCAGTGGGTATCAAATATCCTTGGTTGGGGTTGGGATCCTTTATCCACTTGCCCTTCTCAGGTCTGGGACTCTGTCTGGCTGGAACTTGTGTAGGCCTTGTACACGCTATCATAGCCTCTGTGAATTCACGTTCTGTTGTACATCAGTTCTGCTATGTCTAGAGGACACCATTTCCTTGGAGTCACCTATCACCTCTGGCTCTTACAATATTTATTCCTCCTTTTCTGCATAGATCCCTTGAGGGGAGGACTTTGATGAAGAAACCCAATTTAGGGCTGAGTACTACAAAGTCTCAGATTCTCTTCATATATTGTTTGCTTAAGGGTCTCTGTGTTAGTTAATATACTACAAGAAGAAACTTACCTGATGAGGGCTGAACAAAGCACTGATCTATGGGTATAGCAAATGTTACTAGGAGTCATAACTCTATTTCTTTACCACAATAATAGTATTTGGTTTTCCCCTAGGCCCATACCTATCCAGTCTCAGGATTTAGATATTTTAGCAGTTTCACATATGGGTTCCATATAATGGACTGGGCCTTATACACAATGAAGAGGTTGGTTACTCTCAGAACATATATGCCACTATTGTACCAGTATATCTTGCAGGCAGGCCTTTGTTGTAGGTCTCAGGGTTGAAGCTGAACAGACTACTGAAGCCTGTTTTCCATTTCCTTTTTGAGTTTCTATCAGATGCTTCTTCAGCTCTTTCCTTTGCGGTCACACCCAGTAATGACTGGAGAACCAAGATGCCCAGCCAAAATATCACATTTCCTAGCTCTGTGGAGTTCAGATTGATCGTAGTTAAAGGGACATGAGGCTGTGATTTCAGAAGCTGTAGACCGTGTGGTGTCTCTGTCCTTTCCTTCCTCTGCTCTTCAGCGTGTGGACACGATGGGGTGTTGGTGGAGACAGGCTCTCAGGAGAGCTGAACCGAGGATGATCTTGAGAAAATGAGGAAGAAACACACAGAGCACAGAATGTAACGGGTGTTGACTGAGGAGCCATCAAACAAGCTATCAGCAAGCTGCCCCTTCTGTTTTATTTATACTAGTGAGGTACAGGGTCAAACGAATGCCAGTACACACGGCCCTGAACAAATGATTTGCGTTCTCTTTTCCTGGGAAACTGCCTGTCCTTTCCTCAGCAGTGCACGGGCAGAGATTCCTGGGGCTGCGTTCCCAGGCTGGGGCTCCTGTTTCCATCTCAAAGCGCATGACTCTGATCACTCCTCCTTTACCAGCAGCTTTGCTTCTGCCATCGAGCCTCCCTTCCATCACCAGTGGTTACCTTCTACAGGTCACTTGGATAAGCCTAGATTCTTTTATCCTGCAAGATCCTTAAATTAACAACAGCTTCAAAGTATCTTTTGTTATAATAACAAGTACCAGGGATTAGGATATGAGACCATCACTCAGCTTGTAGAACTTTGTTTAACTTATTGTCTTTCACAATAACACATCATTTAGACTGACTACACAAATATACTATGTCATTCTTATTTTTCTCATTTATAAACATATCATTCCTCTCCCCCCATATATTTTCTCTCTCTCTAGCTCTCTCTCTGTGTATGTGTATGCGCACATGGGTGCTTTTGGTGCCCTTGGAGGTCAGAGGACTACTTTCTTCTCTGTGATCCAGGGATCACACTCAGGTTGTCAGTGTCTGTGAAATACACCTTTACCCACTGAGCAATCTCCTGGAACCTGTGAAACAGACTCAAATAGGATCTTTGAAAAGAAGTGGTTTGGAATATGGAACAGAAGACCTGCAGCCTCTTAATGGGAACACAGACAGCACATCTCCAAAAGATGCTGCAGAAGCTACAGACTCCCTCAAAAGCGTTTGGTAAAACCTCCCCCATGGACCGTTGGTCAGATCCCTTAACTAGCCACATTGACTTGAGTAGCATGTATTTATTTGTTTCTCCTCTGTCCAGAAGAATGATAAAATGTAGAACTCAAGTTGGAGAGGAAGCAGAGGCAGGCTTGAACCCTAAGGCTCTCTAATAAGCTCCCTGGGGACCAGGAACTGGGCGCATGCAATTGCTTCTCCGTGCAGTGAAGCTCACTTTGCTCCTGGAGCCTTGTTTCTTTGCTTCTGAGAGGGCCCTGGGGCCTCACTTAGTCAGATCTTGGGATTTCCAGGGTCAGCAGCTCATCTTCTTGGTGACTTCTGTGACTATGTGATTTATGTCTCAGCCTGGCTAGACTGTGTCATGACAACAGAGCTTTGTGGTCAGACAGATAGCATTGAATCTCTAACAAACTACTTACTGTGTTGTGATTTTGAACTCTGCGCAATGTAAATCTGTCAGTAAAACATGGATAATAATGCCTTTGCCTTTTCCAACCATGGAAAGTGGTGGATGAAACACAATGGGAGCTGCGTATTGTGAGCGCCCACTCTATTCTCTGACCCCTTGGCACCCAGCCTTTTCACTGGCTACTACTGGCTACTAATAGAGGCAGAATGTGGGAAGACTTGACAGTACTGCTCTTCCCTACAATGCAAATGATGGGCTGAGAGTTCTTCAGGAACATGCTTTTGATGGCCTCCCCAGCAGTCACATATCTCTAATGGGGACACTGTGAACCTTGCATAATATAGTGCTAGCTGGTCTCTGCTAACTGTGATTGACATTGTCCTCTTTCCCTGCAACGAGTTCAAGAGTGCGCGTGAGGTTTGCTTCTGGAGGATGAGACCCAAGAGAAGCTTTCTGAGGATAGTCAGAGAGAGATTTCATTTCTGAGCTTCTCCAGTCCATCCTGTACAATGAAGGGGAAGACACATTCCCTCCCCATGGCCACTAACTGCATGGATGAGGCTGTCAGCACTTCGCTAGTCACAAGTTGTCGTAGCCCAGGTCCTGGGGGAGGAGAGATTGTCCCACTGCCCAAGACCTTATGTAGGTTGCATTCTGAGAACAGAACCAACTGCCCTGGGCTAAGCGAGACAGGCTTTATCATTCAAGAGAGTAGGGTCCCCTGAAAGGTTTTCATGGGCTCACTTGAACAATTCTGCAAACTCTTAGGGAGTGAATTGAAGCCCTTGCTACCCAGCAGTCAGCAGAAGCTGCCCTTGATCATCTTTGTAAAGGAAATGATTTGACTTTGGGACCTGATCTGTGTGGCCAAGAGTCAACCGTGGGACTCTTTCTTAGTTCACCAGCTGTCAAGACTGCACATTACAAGTGACCTGAATAAACTTGACACCATAGTGGCTATTCCCATTCTGTAAGTGTTCCTTACCAAGAAGGTCTCTCAATGAATCCTGGGATTTCATGTTCAGACAACTTAGCAGCCAAAGTAATAAAGTTTTACAATGAAGTCCCAAGACTGACTCTGCCCCTGGGGTTGTACCATCCATAGTTTCTCAGTTTTTCATCTTCCTTGGATTTTAGTTTGCCCTCTCTATGTTTGAAGTAGCAGCTATTTTTCCTGGTTACTGTCTGATGATTCCAAATCCTGGCTGAGATCTGGCAGCCTCTTAGTGCTGTTGGAGGCTGTATACTTCCGGAGAGGTAGATGATGGGATGTGTATTGTAGCCACTCGGTTCTGTGAGGTTGGGAGAAGGCATGCATTTCTTGAGACCTCCCCTCAGGAGAGCCGTGTGGGCCGCTGCACGCGTCCTGCCTTCTTCCTCTAGGGCAATACTCTGAAATGAGGAGACTTTTGCCACGTGGTTCAGTTCTCTTCAGCCCCCTGAAAGGAGCCTCAGGATCTTGCAGGGTGGTAGGCAGTGTGCAGCAGTGGGGGTGGGGGAGAGACAGGGGACAGACTTGAAGCAACTCTTCCCACTTAAAGCATTTCCATTTAAAAGTGTCTTTAGGTAAATTATTATATATGTGTATACATTTAGAAAAATCAGAAGAGAAAAATGGTGCAAAAAGTGGTGCTGTAATTCCAGAAAGAGCACATTTAATTCACTCAGTGCAACTTAGTGAAACTGTTTTCCTAAAATATCTGTATACATATGCTATATAAATATGTATGCAGGTATACATATGCATATATACACATATGTATACTTGTGTAAATGTGTATATATGTGTATGTATACACGCAAATGCACATCCATCCATACATGTACACATACACAAACACTTCCAAACAAATCACAGCTTGATATTTTTGGAGTTTTTAAGGTCAAATTTCTGTCAGGATAAGCAGTTGAATATTCTAACACTGACTGTGGTCATCTCATCAAATTAGATTTGTTAAGGAATGTGTGGTTTTGTGTACTGAGTGATGATTGGTTGATCTTGGGTATTCTTGGCCCAGAGGTGGAACTCTCTCAGGTTTGGAAAGCAAGCAATGATGAATTCAACAAGCCTGGCATTATGTGCGAACCTTTATGTGAAAAGGCAACAATGTGGAACCTTTGTTATGAAATTGCAGAGGATTTGGTTCCTATATCCTACGAGTTAAAAATACTTTCTTTTTTTTTCAGCACTGTATTTTCTAAGCACTAATGTATTCGGCCATCTGAATTGTGCAGCAGGCCCGCAATTCCAGCTCTAAGGAGGCTGAGGCAGGAGGATTGCAAGTTTGAAGGCAGTGTGGTATACAGGATTCACAAGACTGCTTAGAAGCTGTGGAAATGCTGTGTCTTTAACCTGTACCTTTAACTTGATTTTACTAACACATACTGTATAGACAGGGGTCTCACAAGTGTAGCTTTTTGCAAAGCACACAGCCCTCCACCTCTGTGGATCATGTTCTACCATGAGAGGAGAGGACCGATGATGCTGGATGCCGGTGTAAACTCTAAAGCCTGCTGCAGGAAAGGAAGCAGTGCTCAGCAGTGGAGAGGGCTGGGAAGCTGTGCTACAAGTTAGAGCATTTATGTGATGCTAGTCATATTTGTTCAAAGAAAAGGTCACAAGGTGAATCCCGAGGTCACCTAGAAGAAGAAGTTTCCAGGTGGAGATTCAGGTGAAAGGTGAGAGTGTTGATGGTTAGCACAGCAGGGCTAGAGAAGCTGTCTGGGGTGGGGAGGGTAATGATGAGAGGCTAGGATGGGACAGAAACAGGACCCCCCACGGGGCCATTGCTTCTACTCAAAAGGCTGAGGGAGATCTCACAGAAACTAGATTTTAGAGGGGCTGTAAGACCTAGTTTCTTACATCTTTAGAGCAATTGCTCTGGCTGCAATCTGTAGCTTCCGTTCTGTGCAGGGTTATCTGTGAGTTTAGAGCAATTGCTCTGGCTGCGATCTGTAGCTGGTCTCTTCCGTTCTGTGCAGGGTTATCTGTGAGTTTCAGGGAAGCTTGACCTGAGCAGTGGGTGGAGGCAGACACAGATCATTCATTCCATGCGGCACAAGGGCCTCACCTGAGTGCATAGGGTGTGGAAGCAAAGGTTCTGACTCAAGGGATCCTCTAACAGCTGTCACAGGACCATAGAAAGGTTGGACATAGCAGGATCCCATTTTGGAAAGCAGATTACAGATACAGTCTGTCCTTAGTGGACGGGGAGAAGAGCATTTAAAGCAAGACAAACACATCTTTAAAAACATCACTGTCACTTGTTATATGCTCAGATTGAAAACACAGACTAACTCACTAATGTTTATTAAACATCTCCATGTTCTATGTTTCTAAGGGCTGAAATGTGTCAGGGAATCAGACTGACATCATTCCCAACACTCCCGCCTCCTGTGGAGCATTCCTTTTAAATCTAAGACGGAATAAAACAGATGAGTAAATTTAATGTTATGTTTGATGTTGTTACGCACCATGGTGCTTGGGAGGGAATCAGGCAAGGAACTGAAAAAGCAGATGCAGGAAGATGAGGTTCAGTGAGGTCAGAGCCGCAGGGAGGCTTTGGCCAAGCGGAGACTTTGTGGGGTTGACTGAGGGGAAGTGCTGCTTTGGCAGAGGAGACGGGAGATGAAAAGGCCCAATGTGGGGTGCGTGGAACAGGAAAAGTATCTGTGTGTCCACAGCTCAGCGAACAAGGGAAAGCTGAAACTGTTGAAGACCTAATGTTTTTCCAAAGGGAAAAATCAAGCATGAAAGCATAAAGTGCAAGCCATAGATTGTAGGAAATTACTGTCTGGAACAGGGAAAGAAACCAAATGAAGTGTCCAGAAATGTTTATAACCTTCTGCCCGCAGAACTGAAATTAAAACAAAACAAAGCAAAACAGTTTAATCCAGAATGCTGGCTGAATGGGAATTCGCGAAGAACGTAAGAGACCTGATTTACAGACATGCAGGCCTGTGAAACAAAGTGCCAAGAACACGTAGTTGAAAGACATAAGGAAGGAGGGAGATGGGACCAGCTGCTGATGTCTGGTGGTGTCTATTCATTTCTCAGTAGCTTTGAGCAGACTTTTATCATCTTGGTGTCTATGGGTTGTAAGTCCAAATGCCTCTTAAGGCCTCACAGGTGTCACAGGCTGCATTCAGGGTATTGGCTGGGCCATGTTCCCATCTCAGGCTCCATCTGGGGATGGCCCATTCCACCAACAACTGGCAGGGTTCATTTCTTTGACTATGGAACCAGGGGCAGAAGTCCAATTACAAAGTCTTTAGGAAGTGTACACATTGGTTCTTGACTGTGAGAGCCATAAATTACCTATGAGTGGGTATATACCATGCTCATTTTTTTCTGGGTCTGGGATACCTCACTCAGGATGGGTTTTTCTAGTTCTATCCATTTGCATGAAAATTTCATGATGTCATTTTTTTTCTGCTGTGTAGTACTCCATTGTGTAAATGTACCACATTTTCTTTATCTATTCTTCAGCTGAGAGGCATCTAGGTTGTTTCCAGGTTCTGGCTATCACAAATAATGCTGCTATGAACATAGCTGAACAAATGTCCTTGTACTACATTATTTCTTTATTTGTGTGTGGAGGGGCATTAGGTGGCATGAGTATGGAGATCCAAGGACGACTTCCAGGATTCCCTCCTCTTCACCATGTTATTCTCTGACATCTGAAATTGAACTTCAGTGGAGGTTTGGTGGCAAGCACCTTTACCTGTTGATCGATCTTACCAGTCCTGAATGTTTTTTTATGTCACAAACACACAGAACACACACACACACACACACACACACACACACACACACACGATATTTGTTATAAAATCTGAGAGAGGATTCTGACATCTCTGAAGCATTTAATCATTTGTTTGTTCTAGATGGTCTTTCTTTGTAGTCCTGGAACTCACTATGTAGTCCAGGCTGTACTTGAATTCACAGAGATCCACCTGCTTCTGCCTCCCAAGTGCTAGGATTAAAGATGTGTGCTACCATGTCCTGCTAGCATTTTAATCTTAATGCAACCAGCTTTGCACACCCCATTTTCTCATTAACAATGATCAATTTAAAAATGCTGACATTCTAAACAGAAGTACTCAAAATATTAACTAAGCACCAAGCCAGATAGGAACACTGGGGATATGATGGAAAAGTGTTGAACACAGTAACTAGGTTATGTGTGGGACTCCATACCACACCATTGTATTTGCTCCTAATCTAAATTATCTCTAGATTTATACAGAATGCCACTGGTGCCATTTCTTTTCCTACATCACATCTCTTGTTTCTGTTTACAAGGAAAGTGTAGCTTTGCTGCACCAGTAGCCATTCTCAGGGAGACAGGACCGGAAAACTTCATTTAAAATGAGATTGTGATCTCCAAACAGTTACATTATCATGGCACCAAGAGATAAAGAGTGGATCTAATCAATGTCTTATTCGTTATCGGAATTCTTAATCCTGACTGGAAACAAATACATGACTGAAATGCCAGTGCTTTTCATTTAACTCCTAACAGGACTGTCTGGTGATGCGGTCTCTCCTTTCTCCACCAAAAGTTACCAAGCAGCTTGGACTGGACCACTCCGCATCTTCTGTTCCCTTTCCCTCATTCGTTACCTAGCCTCTGGGGTCTTTGCAGCCTGCTGCTCATCACAGAGGCTCAAAGAGCAAAGAAGGTTCTGGAAGCAGAAGCCAATAGTGTGGAAGACCTGGGAGCAGGCACCACACCATGTTCCCAGAGCTCAGGCAGCTGTGTGTCAGCTGAGAGCAGACACCTCACCATGTCCCTAGAGCTCGGGCATCTGTGTGTCACCTGGGAGCAGGCACCTCACCGTGTCCCTAGAGCTCGGGCATCTGTGTGTCAGCTGGGAGCAGACACCTCACCGTGTCCCTAGAGCTCAGGCATCTGTGTGTCACCTGGGAGCAGACACCTCACCGTGTCCCTAGAGCTCGGGCATCTGTGTGTCACATGCACAATCTCATCCTTTTATGTTTTGTGGTTTCTCTAAAGTGTTGGTACTCTGGGAGATGTTCTCCCAGAGACCTTAGAATATGATCCCTCTTTTCCATAGTGCAAACAATTCATCATTGTTCATTTAATTATTAATAGCTTACAGTTGACTGCTATTACTAACACTAGGGCAAACATCTAAAAAGCACAACTCATAGTGAAGTTTGGATGTTTTTGGAAACAGTGATTTGTTGTATAGCTGGGCTCACAAGTATGTGCCATCCTCTTTTTGTTTTGTTTTACAAGACAGGGTTTCTCTGTGTAGCCCTGGCCATCCTGGAACTCACTCTGTAGACCAGGCTGACCTCGAATTCAAAGATTCAGCTAGGTCTGCCTCCCAAGTGTGGGATTCAAGGCGGGTGCCACCCAGACATGTACCATCCTCTTTGTCTTAATAAGTACAACTCTTGATCTAATAGATTCTTTCTAGCTTTGTTGTTTCACTAGGTAGCTTCCTGGCTGACTTTGAACTCAGTAGGTAGGACCAGGGTGGCCTCACTCAAGTGCCTCAGGTCCCTAAGTACTGGGACTACAGACATCAGCCTCAGTGCCCAGCCTGAACTTATATCTATGAACAAGTTAGGCAGAGAAAATTGGAGTTATAATGACTTATAAAACCAGCATTTTTAGAATGAATCTGTCCCTCAACATCCAATTAAAACATCCCTGGCCACCCCTATGCCCATGTGATTCTTCTCACCTTATTCTCCCCCCACTATTAAACGCACACATTATTTTATATTTGTTTATCTTGTTGATTGTTTACATTACTGCTAGACTTCAAGCTTATGAAAACACATTATGAAATAATTATGAAAAATTATCCTCATTATTCCATATTCTTAGCACTGGTGTTTGTTGAAACCGTGAATAAATGAAGGAATGAATAAATCATACCTATTCTTTGTGAAGCAGCCAATCAAGTGTCAGATATGCCCACTGCCTTTATATTTCTTGTGGGTTCACGTCAGCCTAGCTGGTAAGTGATGGAAGCAAGTTCGGGTCAGGGCTGTCCTCATCACTAGACTCTATGTAGCGTGTACACAAACTAGTGGTTTACAGAAATGGTGATGGGTTGTCACGGGTCACTGCCCCACTGTAATGCTCATTTGCTTGGTAATTGTATGAATCTGAAACAGAATTTGCTTGAAGAAACGATCTAAATGGCTTATTCTACTAGAACATTCTTGGCTCCAATTCCTTCTTGCCTGCCATATTTTTTATTTTTAAATACTGGAATCCCGAAATGCATCTAGGCAGTGTATGGGGTGAGTGCATTCCTTTTTGAGACTTGGGCTCAGGTATTTGGAGTGAAAAAGAACACCCTTCTTTTCAATGAATCAACATGATGGCAGTAAATCAGCAAGGAAATGTTGTCTGTAATTTGCACCCCCTTAATTGGTGTCAAAGCATCTATGGATGGTGGAGTCGCCCTGAGATTCTGAAGAGCCTCTTGTTCCCATCAAAATGACAGAACGCAGTTTACAATCGGCTGACAAACCGTGCCTTCCTTGAGCCCAGGATTGCTGCAACCCTGCCCCGACCAAAACCAAAGATACGGGTTGGTGTTTAAACAAGTTATAAGATACAAAACAGATAAAAATAGTATTTGTTTGTATACATAGAACATATGAAATGCTAAAATGGTAACTTCTCACATGAAGCCTTACTCCAAGGAGAACACCAAGGCAGTGCATATATACCTTGAAAACTGCTGTTAGCAGAACAGCCACGAAGCCGCCTCTGCCCGCTAAATGCCGCTCTTGATGCTTGACAAATACTTTCAGAAATACAAGCTTCTAATATCTTTGCGTTTTTACTTCATTTTCTCCCCCGGATTTTGAATAATTCTCTGCCGCAAATAGAACTGTGTACAAAAGCCGTTTCCCATGACAGTGTTTCAACCCGTGGTCTCTATGATTGTGTGGATATTTCATAGATTTTTTTTGTAGAGGCTGCAACAAAAATGGTAGAGTGTGATTGAAAGAAAAAATACACAAAAATCTGTCTATGTTTAGAGCGCAGCTTGCTTTATGTGTCAGGCTGCGCACAGGAGATGGGGCATTCAAGCAGCCCAGGACTCGATTGCTGTTTTCCGTCTGGGTAAACAGAGGCTCCTTCTCCCAGGCGCAGGGCCAGGTAGGTGCCTTTTGAATGCAAGGGAAAGAGCAAGAAAGTCAGCAGTCCACTCAAGAAGACCCACGTGAGGTGCATCTTGTAAGTGGGTAACCAGGCTGTTCTGGATTTGAGAGCAATAGGCCACAGTGATAGCAGGCAGAGATGCCTGGGCCAGGGTAATTGAAAGTGAGTTTTCATTTTCTTCACGATGCTTTCCAGGTTAAATGTTAGTTTTCAGAAGCCTGGTTCTTTCTCCTAGTTAACACTACATCCTTGCTGGCAACTGTGAGATTAAATTTAGCAAGATGAGTTTGAGGATGTCATTGGACTGACTGAATGAATTATTGTCCTTCCTATTTTAATATTGTTGATTGCCCAGTAGAGTAGTTTGGCCTTCTTGATTCTTGGAGTTTTCCCCTTCCTTTATCTTTATTGCAGTGAGCCTAAGGAAGTGATACTTCATTTAATTCTATATCAGTACAATTCAGTGTTAGATTCCCACAAGATGGAATGTCAGCCAGCTAGATAATGAATTCATCTCACCTTTGGATATTTTTCATTTCTTTCCATTACATCAAAGCATAAAGTCTCTCTCTCTTTCTCTCTCTCTGGAGGCAAATACAAGTTCATAATAGCTTGCAGTACCTATTGTGGTTTGAAAATGTCTTCTACAGAGGCTCCTGTCTCGAATGCTTGGTTTGTGAAATTATGGAAAATTTTGGAGGTGGAGTTTTGTTAGTGGACATGTGTCACTGGAGCTTGTTCTTGTCTGTCTGCCATGAGATTAGTGATCTCCTTTGCCACACACTCTTACTACCACCACCATGATATTCTGCCTAAACACTTGGCCCAAGCCTCCATGGATTGAATCCTCTGAAACTGAGTCAAAACCAGTCATTGCTTGCACTATAGGCCTGCTGGTCAAAGCAATTCATAAGGATAAGATTGTTACCACTGGAGAGGGAATATGATCAGCTTATTGCTGTGGTCTTGTACAGTACAGGTACTTGTACAGGTCTTGTACCCTGTAAAGATTTGTCACTTGTACTGGTTTAATAAAATGCTGATTGGCCAGTAGCCAGGCAGGAAGTATAGGCGGGGAAACCAGAACAGGAGAATTCTAAGGAGAGGAAAGGCTCAGTCTGCAGTCGTCACCCAGATACAGAGGAAGCAAGATTAGAATGTCTCACTGATAAAAGGTACCAAGCCATATGGCTAGCACAGACAAGAATTACGGGTTAATGAAAGATATAAGAGTTAACTAGAAGCCTGAACTAATAGGCAAGCCAGCTTATGATCAATGTAAACCTCTGTGTGTTTCTTTGGAACTGAATGGCTGCAGGACCAGGTGGGACAGAAACCTCTGTCAACAGCGTACCAAGTCACAAGGGGAAAACGTGGACATCCCTATGACAAGTTGAGAGGTCTCAGTGCACTGTGGCCATATCCACTTTATTTGTCTCCTGCTGTCAGAGATCAGAGAGAGCTAAGGAAGAGCTGACGAAAACAGAATCCTAGATAATACAAATATATTTTAAACTCAGTCTTTTGATGTGAAGAAGATGACACTGTTTCAAGAGGATCTGATCACATGTCATTGGAGTCCTGCCCACCCCTACAGGGAGAATGCCCCAAGTGTGTCTTAAATGCATGCATGCAACTTTTGCTAACTAGTTAGTGAAATGTGGTGAACACAATGTAAACTATTTGTGAAGATCATCACTTTAAATCCCATGAAAATCCTGTGATGTTTACAAAAGGACCTGAAATGTAGGAAGGTTAAATGTTTCCACCAACACTGGAGAAGACTGATTGTTCTGCAGCCCTGACAACAGCTGTTCAGTTGAACTGGGTTTAAGTCCAGTTACTTGAACAGTTGCTGAGTGAAATGTTACGAGAACCAACTGATCAGGAAAAGCCTTTCCTTTCTAACAACCAATCAGGATCCACTCCAATGAACACATCCACCAGTCAGCAATAGCTTCACCACTGACCACCGTTTTTCTCCGCACGTTACGTTTGCTCACCTCTGTCTTCATGCTTCCTAGAGTTCTGCCCAAGGCCATAGAACATAGACTTTGGAGAAACAACTCCCCTGTTGCACTGAGTGACACATGGAGTGTTCTCAGTTATTTCACAATGGGTGTGCTGTCCTCTGACTGTAGCCTGACTTACTGCACACAGTAGGGGAATGATAGGTAGCATCATGTGGTACATCTGGCTGTATCTGACTCCGAGCCACCACACTGACCTGCCTTTCCCTACTCCATGATTGTCAGACTGGTGGCACAAGGTGGGGGTCGCTCTTCCTGGAAGCTTCCTCCTCTGGTGGTGCTGCAACTCTTGGGTGGTTACTTAGCTTTACATATCTTTTCTCTCTAATAACTTGTAGGGTCATTTGAATTTTACACGTTTCCTTGCTCCCATGGTGACTAATTCATTATCTATTTATTAATTAGGAAGTAACGATTTCATTGTTCCTAGTGCCAGGACATCAACATAATGATGAAATTAGGAAAATCTAGCCTGGAAAGACTGGAAGTTTGGGCAGAGATGAAAACACTGTGAAGTGTGGGGCTCAGGGAGCCTGTGAGGAGACAAGTTTCTAAGCCCAACTGGCTGTGGGCACTGGCCAGCTAGCAAACAACTGATATTTAACTCCATTGAAAATTATTTTGGGGGAATGGAGAGACAGACCAGTGGTTAAGAGCACTTGCTACTCTTCCAGAGGACCTGGGTTTGATTCCCCAGCACCCACATGGTGGTTCATGACCTTCTGTAACTCTTGTGTCTGAGAATCTGATGTCCTCTTGTGTCCTCCATGGGGCACCAGGTGTGTACATGGGGCACATATGTGCATGCAAGGATCAGATGCCCTAAAGCTGGAGCTTCAGCCAGTTGCAGGCTGTTATGAAATTGTTGAAAATCTAACCTGGCTCCTCTTAGCCACTGATCCGTTTCTCCAGCCCCATATTTAACTCCTTAAGCAAACATCTCTTTTTTAATTGTCATGAAAAATGTCCTTAAACTAGCTGAAATTCATCAAACACCAAATATTAAATTAGACATTGCACTAGCCCGGATCTGTGCTATTTGCAAAGACACATTATGAAAATGCAGTTTAAAAAACTTCTTTTAGATTTAATTTTGTAAGTTTTCTACATGTATATGCAATAGATCGTGAGAACATGCATCGCAGTACCCTCTTCTATCTCCCCTACTCCTACCTGCTTAACTAGCCCCTATTGACTTAACTAGCCTTCCCATGCATTATTTTTTATTGCAAGTCTTGTGTAGGTGGCCATAGCTGCTGATTACATCAGCCATGTCATACCCAGAAGACAACATTTCAGAGCGTTTCCCATCCTCTAGGTCTTACAATATTTCTCCCTCCTCTTCTATGTATTCCTCGAGCCTTGGCTGGGATGATATTGATACCTACTTAGGGGTGAGCAGTCAAAGACTCTTGTCTGTATTAACTGTTGCACAGTGGAAAGAAGCTTTTCTGGTCATGAGAGCAATTACTAGTCTAAGGTATAAACATAGATATTTAGAAAGCATTTTGGTCACACAGCTTAGTAAACAATAAAAGTTGTATGTAAGAAATGTTTTTTGTTTCTAGCACCAGAAAATTTAGTTTTTATACTTAGCAAGTACACTTTCAGCTGTCAAATACAGCACGTCACAGGTTTCCTAAAAGGATTGCAACTAGGAAATTTGGTGAAACAGGCGCTGGTTTAGCAAGAAGGTGATGGCTGAGGTTGACTGTCACCTTGACAGGACCTGGAATCACCAGGAACCAGGCCTCCAGCCACCCCTGAGGGATGATCTAGAGTAGAGTAGCCTCTTGGTCAGGCAGACTGAGGTGAGAAGACCCGCCTTATAGTGCATGGAAAAACAAGAATGCTAGCTGAGCAGAGCATCTGTCTCCTGCTGATTCCTGACTTTAGATGCAGTGTAACCAGCCGCTGTAAGCTCCTGCCTACAGGATGCATAGCCTACCTCCCTGGAACTGTGGACCGGAATGAACTATTTCTTCCTGAAGTTGCCTTTGTCTCAGTGAGGAGAAAAATATGATGGAAGGCAAAACTCTAAAAATGATCCCCAATTTCATTTAGACAGATTCTTTCTTATTTATTTATTTGTTTATTTGTGTGTGTGTGTGTAAGACTGTCTTTCTGGGCTATTTTACCCTTCTTCTTCTTTTTTTTTTTTTGGTGCTCTTTACTAGTTTTGAAACATGATGTAACCAATAAAGTTTTGTGCATCAGGGAAACTCTCTGTAGTTTATACAGAAGTGGCCTGAGCTTCAGATACAGCAGCAGTGTTATCATCATTAGCTCTTGATTAATGGCTGGACAGGGACTTAGATTTTAGTACTTTTCTTGCTATTCCAAAACCAATACTGACCTTTGCTGTTACATTTTTTGGCTGAACTAAGAGCTACTGCAGGACGGTCACTTCGGCTGTGTGGAGACCCAGCTTCTCCATGTTGCCTGACATCTGCTTAGTTACCACCATCAGTGCCTGAAAGCCAGGAAGTATGCCTTAAAGGCTCACCTCACATTGGAAAAGCCTGTGAGGACTATCTGCCTGACCCTTTCTTCCCAGTGGCACTCCTGTGACTTCGGTCTGGTTAGCCACCAGTGCCTTGCTTCCTGCCTCAGGGCCCTGTGCAGGAGATACTCTGTGTGTGTCCTTGGTGTGCTGTGCACAGATCCCTTGTTCCCGTTCCCATTTCTACTGTGTGACTCGTGATAGGTTTAGCTTCTAACTGGTCCACCCTCATGGCAACCCCACACCAACTCCAAACTTGATTAATTACCCTGGCACAGACTTAATCCAGCCCTAGCCTAGTCCAGGTTGTCTCTTGGTTGGAACCTTCCATTAGAACCTCTTCTCACACGCACTGGCATTTGGACCTTCCCTGGTATCAGCTCCTTCATTCTGCAACAACCCAGTGAAGCAGCAGTTGATGTCACCCCCCAGTGTGCACATGACCTTCAGAGACTCAGAAATGCTCATCCACTTATCCAAGTGGCAAGTGGTTAGCTGGAATTCAACCCCAGACAGGCTGGCTCCAGAGACCACACTCTGAGTATCGCCCTCTTCTCCTTCTGTTTCTAGGCCTAACATCGTTATCTACTCCTCATTTCTCATCACTCTCAGTGTTTGCTGATTTACTCTTGTTTTAGTGCAAGTCCAGACAAAACCAGTGCCTGTGTGCTAGATATTGGGGACTTAGAAAGTAAATAAATCATCTGACAGCAGTGTGCTCAGCTGCATTCCCAGACACCAGTGGGTTTGAAATACATCCGGAAGGAGGAGTTGGCTCGTGTAAAAGAGCAGAGGCAGGGTGGGCCAGTATGTGTGAGGAGAATGCTGGCCAGGCTGATATGTGTGCTGACTGGTCAAAGGAATTGAGACAACAAAGATCCAGCACAGGCTATGACGAAGGGAAGGAGTCTTAGGAAGAACTTGAGATCTGAGAGCCAGTGGGCTCTGGCAGTGCTGGGATGTGATGTGAAGTCCACATCAGTTTCCGGGAGCAGTGGTTTGGGCTGAGACTATTTGTAAAGTGAAGCCTTTAACTGAATGAAGTTCTTTTTCAATATGAATAGGCGTGTAGACAATTCAGGCCTGTTACACAGAGAAACCTTCTTTCGATAAAATGAAAACAAACCAAAAAAAAACCCCAAACATTATTTTTAATTAACACATAAGAACAAAATTATGATTTCAATGGAGATACCACTGACTTATTTCTATATGTCATAACTAGGTCATGGTTAAATCAAGTTAGACATGGCTGTCTCCTTCAAATGTAAATAATTTCCTATGGTTAAACACTGGAAAGTCTAGATTTTTGAGATACAGTACATAAATATCACTTACATTTACTTCTGTGCAACAGAATTCCAGAGATTTCTGCTCCTCTCTAACTACGGCTTGGCACCCATCAATCAAGCCCGTCCTGTAGAGTTTGCGTGTGGGTGAGATCATGGGATACTTGTGTTTCTGTTTCTGGCTTGTTTCATTTGTCATCATGATCTCCCTCTGGATGTTCCTCTGCCTTATGGCTTAATCATATTCCAGTGTGTTTAAACACCACGCTTGATCTGTTCATCATTTGATGAATGTTTGGGTTGACGCAAATCTTGGTGATTGCTTCACAAGTATTTTTAAATCATACCCATGTGTTCATATACTGTTTTGTCTTCTCATGCCCCCATTATACCACGTGCTCTCCAAATCCATTTTAGTTACGGCCACATGCTGCAGAATTGTGTCCACCCAGGGACAGACCAGGCAGAGGACAGTGGACCGTGACACCACAGCAACTACTGACATCATAGCCATTTTTGTCTAAGTGTCCCCATAGCGTTCACACAATGACAATATTCCCAGTGACAGCTTCTCAGTTCATTTCCCCTGTGGGTAGGTGACTCATAACTCCACATTTTTTTCAGACCCAAGATTCCATTTTGCTATTTTTCTCTCTACTGGGACTTTCGATACCCCTGTTTGCTTTCAGTAGACTTATAATTGGACACTGACATGGTTATCTATGGTCTAAACCATTGTCAGACAATTCCTTCTCAGTCATCACGGTATTGGAATCTAAAGATTATCTTCCCCCCCCATTCATTTGAGATCTGTGTTTTGAGATAAGTGATTTGAAAGCTAGAAATAGCCTTTTCTTTTTAAAATCTTCCTTCAAACAGAGGCTCCCCACTAGACCCTCCCCCCATGAGCCCAAGAAATGCTTGTGCACAGGGGGTGTGAAAGGGTTCCCAGATTTCCTGTGCTATCTCTTGCTGCAATGGAACATTTATGCTTCTAAAAAATATTCCCTCCTTCTTGGAAGGCCATTCTCTAGTTGTTTATCTAGAAAGAGTGATCTTTGTTCCTTGCTTTCCTTCTTTTTTGTTTCCACACATTGGCATTTATAGGTTTCAAGCTTTTGCAGCTCCAGGTACAGGTGTGAAGATTGAAAGTCATTGTCAACTTAAATGAATTTAGGATTTCCCAGGAAACTGTAAGGCAAGCCTTTGGGTGCATCTGTGATGTGTTTGCAGATATGATTAGCTTAAGTCTGGAAAACTCACCCTGAATATTCACAGTGCCCTTCCTGGGATGGAAATTCAGAGGAAAAGAAGAAAAAGAAGAGAACTCACCTGCATGCCTATGCCCCTTTCTTTCCTCCTGTATGTGATGACCCTCTCCATGCTATCAGACTAGCTTTGTTGTGATGTACTGACACCTTGAACTTCAGAGTCAACATAAATCCTTCTTCCTTTTAAATTGTTTATTTTGATATTTCTCTCCTGGTTAGAACTTTCTGAAGTCTTGACTAAACCAAGATATTATATCAATCAAAATTGTAACACCTGTGACTATGACGCATCAGTTTTCTTCATATACCTGAAGAGATCGGCAGATGTTTGGAAGCGCATACAATGGGTGCAAACGTGCAATGTAGGATCTTGGGTGTAACTATGCCTAGGTCTCTCAGACTGATAACTCATGATGAAATACTACTATCTACCTATAGGAGTATTGATATTAGAGTGTCCGGCAAAAGGGAAGATTTAATAAGCATTAGCTGTTGTACTTACGTTGGAATGTTGTTAAAAGCCCTGAGGTCACATTTAGAGGACATAAGCTACCTTCCTGTCTGATATCTTTGTGTAAACTTTTGTCCATGAGTTCTTTAAGCAGCTTTTCACACTCAGGTTGTTTTTATGTGTATGAAACACCCCAGCGTCTTAATTTCCCTGGGGCCTTCAGGCTGAAGAAGCATAAACAGCGTTTAGGTATCAGACTGCAATTCCCTCTGATGCTAGCGACAGCAGATTTGTAGTAGAGTCCCCTTGCCTCCCGGGAGTGTTCCCAGCACTAGACCCCTCTCTTCACGTCACTGACCATTTCCTCGTAGTACAGCGGAGCAACTCTACTTGCATTTCTCTAAATCAAAGAAATACTTCTTTGCATAAGATAATTTAACACATGGAATTCATGAAAGAAAATGCCTTCTTATATATTTCAGTTCCCATTAGAGATATGGATCTGAGAAAGGACACACTCAGTGCCGATGGAAGTGAACCCTCAATGACCTTGGCAGGTTCCCTCTGTAGTCACATTGCCTTACAGCACTGAGTCAAAGTGCAGTAAAAATGCCTTAAGTATATTTATATGTGTGTTTTAAGTAAAGCTGAATATTGTTTTAAGTGAAACAATACTAACCTGTTACATGACTGTTATTTTCCCGTAGGGCTCCACCCTCTGGAGCAGGTGGCGTCTTATGGCTAGTTCTGTTTTGGTTAAGGATATTTGGGTTCACGGAACAAAAGATGATTAAGGCAGATTAAACGGAAACAAATAGGCCATGAATGCCGGCATGATTTGTGCTTTATATTTTTGTGTGTGTGTGAATCAGATTTGATATCATATTAGTTACTTCTGTATCGCTGTGACCAAAATACGCAACAGAAATAATGGAGCAGAGGTCCATTCTGATCCACAGTTTGTGAGGGTTCCGGCCCGTTGGAGTGGGTGAGGCATGGCGATGTTCAGATGACTGGGGCATGCAGGCTTAATTCGGGGGCAGAAATAACCTTCAAAGCCCCACATCTGTGACCCTACTTCAGCCATCCTGGCTCCACCTCCTAGAGGATCCACAGTCCTCGAAACAGCTCCACCTAGAACTGGGAACCAGCACTGAAGAGCGAGCCTGTGGGAGGCATGCTGGGTCACAGCCATGGCGGTCCTGTATTCACTTCATTCCTCTTTGTGAATGTGCATGCTTACTATATCATTTTTATTTTCAACTCATTGTTTTACTTTATCTACTTTATTTCAAGTTATACTTATTCTTTGTCTCATTTTTTGAGTAACAGTGTACGTGACTGAATATTGCCTCTTCCAAGTTTTAATATGTGAACTTAGTGCTATTTAGGGATCTCTAAGCTCTATGCTACCTACATACCACAAACATCCATTAATGATTTTTTGTTATTATTCATGTAAAATATCCCCTAGTCTCATTTGTGAATTCTTCTTTGGCACATGACTTATTTATAAATTGTGTACTTTAATTTTTAAGAATTTGGGAGTGCTCCAGACATCTTTGTGTTATTAATTTCTAGTTTAATTCTGTTATGATCAAAGTGCATATCTATGTGATTTAAATAGCTGTGTTGATGTGGCTTGATTTATTTTCCAAATATGATGTATGACGCTGAACATCCTGTGTGGATGTGAACTGTATCTTCTGTGACTTTGGGATGGCAGTTCTATAAATAGCAATCAGGTCAAGCTGATTTTCTGTGTCATTCAGTGTTTCATCGCCTTTCTGATTTTCCATCTTCTTGTTTTATACATTATTTAGAGACAAGTGCTGAAGTTGCCAACCCTAAGTGCAGATTTGTCTGCCTTTCCTTTTATTTTTCTGGTTTTGCTTTGTGTGTTTGCAGCTTTCTCTCAGGGACTTGTATGTTTAGGGCTGTCACTTCCGTGACTGTGGGGTCCTTGTCCTCTCTAGTAATATTTGTGTTCTGAACTGCATTGACCAGGTACTAATATAATAATTCTAGTTTTTGTGTTCTGAACTGCATTGACCAGGTACTAATATAATAATTCTAGTTTTTTTGTTCTGAACTGCATTGACCAGGTACTAATGTAATAATTCTAGTTTTTGTGTTCTGAACTGCATTGACCAGGTACTAATATAATAATTCTAGTTTTTTGTGTTCTGAACTGCATTGACCAGGTACTAATATAATAATTCTAGTTTTTGTGTTCTGAACTGCATTGACCAGGTACTAATATAATAATTCTAGTTTTTGTGTTCTGAACTGCATTGACCAGGTACTAATATAATAATTCTAGTTTTTGTGTTCTGAACTGCATTGACCAGGTACTAATATAATAATTCTAGTTTTTTTGTTAGGTAGTTCATGCTGCACTTCTTAGTATATTTTATTTTCACTCAAAGTCTTGTATTTGGAAGTGAATTTTTTCCTTTTGAGATTATAATTACATCATTTTCCCTTTCCTTTTCCTCTACCCAAACCCTCCAATATACCCCATCTTGCTCTCTTTCAAATTTTTGGCCTCTTTTTATAAATTGTTATTAAATGCATATATATACATACACATATATTCCTAAATATAACCTGCTCACTCTGTATAATGTTACTTGTATGTATGTTTTCGGGACTGACCATTTGGTATTGGATAACCAATAATTTGGATAAGAGTGCTCTTCCCTGTGCTTTCTCCCACTCCCAACGTTCCTTAGTTTCCTGAAGTTCTCTGTGTAGGGTTAAAACCTTGTGGTCTTTCCCCTGCCTACTTTGGCATATCTGTTATCCTCCTTGTTCAACTTCTGTTTGGTCAATCATGTTGGTGAAGCCTCCTAGATCCTCCCTCCCTTCCGACCCATCCAACTCCATGACTTCTTTCTCTCTCTCTCTTTGGAATAAAGCCAATCAAATAAGATAAACAAACAAGAGTAGAATAAAACAGAGAAAATAAAAGCAAAAACAAAACAAAGAAAAAGCATGAGAAGCACATGAACACAGAAAGACACAGGCACACACGGAAAACTCATAAAAACGCAAAATCAGAAACCATAGTGCATAAGCAAAAGACCAGTAAGGTGAAAAATGCCAAGACAAAAAATTATGAGACCAAAAAAAAAATCTCAAAAATACAGTAGAGGTCTTTTGGAGTTTGCTTTTTACTGCTGGACATGGAGCCTGCCCTTAAGTATGGTTTCTTTACCCAGCAAGACTCCATTGGGGAAGACTAAGTTTTCCTTTGTGGGGGTTGGGTCATTGGAGATTGCTCCAATGAAGAATGAGGGATCTTGTCCACTTCCCACCTTAACGTTGGGACCCCATGTGCTTGCCCTGTGCGTGCCCTGTGCATGCTGCTGCCATCCTCGTGAGTTTATATGTGTGTCAATCATTATCTGCACAAAATCCATTTGTAGACTCTGTATTTGTTCCCATCTACTGCGGGTGGACGCTTCTCTGATCATGGCTGAACAAGACACTGATCTAGGGCATAGCAGAATGTTGTTAGGAGTCATTATAGTGCTACATTTCTTTAGCACAACAGTAGTATTTGGTTTTCCCCAAGGTCCGTGGCTTGACTGAGCAGTATCAGGCATGGGTTCCATCTCACAGAGTAGACTTAAAATCCGATAAAATAGTGTTTGGGTTCTCCTACAACATTTGTGCCACTATTGCATCTGCATATCATTTAGGCAGGTCACCACTGTAGACTGGGTTGGTGTTTATCTCTCTCCTGTGGCAGAGCACCTTCCAGTACTGTGAACACTAGTCAGTAAGGATGAATGTTCTAGGTAGGCACCAGATTGACTTCTCTTGTCTTTAGTGAGATATGTAAGTGTTATTTTCTGCAATAGGGCCTTACTACCAGTTTATGGAGAATAATCAATGGCCTTGGCAATAGTCTGAGTTGCTTGGAGGTTTTCATGGGGCCCCTTTGGCCAACAGCTTGATTAGATGTAACCCATTTCTAGCATTGGAGGTTTCACTTGGTGTCAAGAGATGTCTAGTTGGCCTTTGTCTCTCCATTATTTTGTGATTGCATTTAGATTTCTCATATTTATGTTTGTTAAGAAGCTTCTACTATAGTAGGTTTCTGTGTGAACCCTCAGATGACCCTTAGCTGACCCTCCCCATATTCCTTCCCATACTCTTTCTTCCCTCCCCCTCTCCATTTGATACTCCCATTCCAGTTCTTGCCCCCTGTTTCTCTATAACTTTGTATTCTATTTCCTCTATTTTAGGGGCTGCCCCACCCCAGTCCTTTACTATATGATTAATCTCTGTGATTATTCAAATAGAAGCATGTCTACCAAAAGTTTAAAAGCTAACATCTACAAAGAAGCAAATACATATTATATTTTTCTTTTGGGGTCTCAGTTACCTCACTCAGGATAATTTTTTCTAACTCCATCCATTTACCTGCATATTTCATTTTTAAACAGACGAGTAATACTCCATTGTGTAAATATCACACATTTTCATTATTCTTTCATCTGTTGACAGACTTCTTGGCTTTTTCCTGGTTTCTGCTGTTATGAGTAGGAAGCAATGTATATGGATGAGCAAGTGTCTCTGTAGTATAATTATTAATATAATCTGACAATGTCTGGTGGTTTTAAATTTTGTATTTAGAACACATAGCTACTTACATACATGCTTGTATTTTTTGTTTGTTTGTCTATGTAGTTCTGGCTGCTCTGGAGCTCTCTATATAGATCTGACTGACCTTGAACTCAGAGAGATCCTCCTGGCTCTACCTCTGCCTCCCAAGGGCTGGAATTAAAGGCATATGCTACCATGCCCAACTGTGCTTGTATTCTTAAGATTTGACTAATATCCACTATCTTGTTAAATTTTTTTGCATTTTGTTTTAGTCTCCTAAGTTTCATATTATATTTTAACTTATTTATTTATTCAATTTTTTATTCTTTCCTTATGTATTTATTTTTTTTAAGACTGGGTCTTATGTAGCCCAGGCTTCAGAATAACTGTATTATATTGGTCTTGAACTTCTGATTTTCCTGTCCTCACCTCCTAAGTATAGTCATATGCTATCATGCCTGCCTGAAGTGAGTGGTATTAGGGATTCAACCAAGGGCTTCTCACATGTTAGGCAAAACTCGACAAACTGAGCCATATCTCTAGTTCCTCAATTGAATATTTTATAATTACATTATATTTCTGCTATTGGCTTTTTATTACTGGGACTCATTTTTAATTTGCAAGATGCCTTTGTGTTTATAATAGGATTAGTTTAATTAAACATCTATCTTCAAGTGTGATTTTTCCCAGTTTACATGCAGTATAGCAAACTAAGGCAACACACTCACCTTCTCTGGTGTGCACTGTGTGCCACTGTTGGCACATGTCCTAAGTTTACATGTGTTCTGAACCCACGATGCCTTGGTTATAGTTGCTTTCATATCTGTGGTATTTTGAAATAGAAAATAAGGAAAGTTAATACTTTCTATTATGCTAAACGTTTCCTGGAATCCACTTTTGCTTTCTGGTGTCCCATTTCCTTACCTTGAAGAATTTACTTTAACATTTCTTGCAGTTCTGATCTGCTGCTAATTAAGTTTCCTAGTTTTTCTATCACTGTAAAAGGCTTTCATTATTTCCTTATTTTTAAATAGTGCTTTAATTATGTGGAGGGCTGACAGCTTTTCTTCGAGCACTGTAAAAATGTCATAGTATTTTTTTTCTGTCGTGTGAAATTTCTGCCAGGATGACTGCTATATTCCTTCTCCTTGATTAGTAATGAAGTTTATAAGATACAATGTTATATTCTCTACATTGTTTGATATTTGTTGATTAGTATGTAATGAAGTTTATAAGATACAATGTTATATTCTCTACATTGTTTGATATTTGTTGATTAGTATGTAAATGTTATATTTTCTCTACATTGTTTGATATTTGTTGATTAGTATGTAATGAAGTTTATAAGATACAATGTTATATTTTCTCTACATTGTTTGATATTTGACTTGAGCAATTAGCCTATCTATCACATTAAGCATGAGATATTGTATGGTGACATCGTTCAAAATCTTTCCGGCATCTTGAGGGATGTCATTGCCAGTGCTGGTTATTTGCATACCCACCATGCAGTAGGATACCAGAATTCTCTTCTCTTCCCTGCAGCACTGAACTGTTGACAAGCCTCTTCCTTATCCCTCTCTCCCCAGCCCCTCTACCTCTGGAAATCACTGTCCTTTCTATTCTGCAATGCACTTCTCTTTATTTGCAGACTGAGCTGTAAGTAAATTAATTTTGTTTTCCTGATTTATTTTACTTTTCTATCTCAGCTTCTCTGAGCTTCCAGGAACAATGTTTTTCTCTTCCAATATTTCTCTAGAGCTCTGATTTTGGCCCTGTCTAGTCTTCTCATCTCTACTACTGTGATTTATTTCTCTAGCATTTTTATTGAACTCTTTTTTTATCTTTTACATTTCTCTTCTGAAACTCCCCACCTGCTCAGGCATGCTGTCCATTTCCTCTGCTTGGTGACATGTGACTCACAGTTATTTTAAACCTTCTTTAATAAAGACACCATCTGGGCTATCTCTGAATCTTCTTGTATTGATTCGTTTGTCTTCAGAGTGAATTGTGGGGTTTTGATTATTTGTTTGTTTGTTTTGCCTCTTTTTGTGCCTTGTAGCTTTTATGGAAAAATTGTGTTAATTGGGATTAATCTTCATTTTTCAAATTCTCATTATTTTTTAAGGAAAGAAAATATACATTTATTAAAACCGGAAGAATTGATTTTTAAGCAAAGAAAGACACAGCTTTCTTTTAATGTTATTTGAGAACAAGGTTACATGCTTGTGCTGGTTCAAACAAGCTCTGCTGCTACCCCTGTGTTCTTCAGGAGCTTGTCAAACAGCTGCAGATTGTACTAGTTAGAAGTTCTCAGAGTGTGGATGGGGCACACTGGTGGGAGCCCATGACTTCAGAGGTCAGATTTACACCCGTTTATTGAGAATCTGCTAAATGCTGGATGTCTTAGTTACTTTCTGTTGCTGTGATAAAACACCAGGACAAAAAGCAACTTGATGAAGAAAGGGTTTATTTTGGCGGATGGTTCAGCGTGGGGAAAGCGCATCATCACGGCAGAAGCAGGATGCTGGTCTGATCATATTTCATGGAACTGTTGTATAGGATAGATGGCGAGGGTATAAGAAGTCCATTCCATGGTCATTTCTTATGCCATGTTATATTTTATGCACAAGACATAATTTTAAAAAAATATCAAGGCCTCAGAGAAACTCCAGGCAGAAATTACTATGTGTGTAATGCAGATCATGAGACCTTGAGTAAGAATATTTAAAGATGATGAAGGATGGTGAGTAACTCCTTTGCAGTGAAATGTTTATTTAGCCCAGACACACAGGGATATCTAAGCCCAGGAACGTGTGCTGCCCTAATTCTGTTCATATTTCAGGATTTGAGAGACCAAAGTTGGGCTTCTCACACATAGGACATCCCAGATCCTATTGATTAAGATTGTCAGACATGAAAAGGAAATGTGGGCTGTGCTCTTGAGGCTGATTCCTTAGTCTTATTTATTGGCAGTTTTTCTGAATGAAAGACAGAATGGGGAAATAGGAAGGGTTTGCTTGTGTAACTTCCCTTCAGCAATCCCACTCAGTCGGTCTGATTCCAAAGGAGCCACACTGTGGTCTGGTTAGTGTAGACAAAGAGCCTTCTTTGGCTTCCCAGTAGGGAATCATAGATCTTTGTAATACGCTTTCATCTCAAGTAAGTTAAACCCATGGGGGATGAGATGGACATCCAGGAAACACACCCTTGAGCCATTCTGATGTGATTGCAAACTTTCCACCCTGGCCCTGGACAGGGCAGATAAAAGCTGTGCTTCTGTGATTTAATAAACGAGGAAGGCACAAACGTTTCTATTTAAGTGGAGTCTTCTAGAATGTTTGCTGGAAACTATGATGCATTTCGGTTCTGGATCCTTTCACATCTTAGAGTGATCAGCTATGTTGAGGGTGAAGTGTTCATTATGGCCCTGTGAGGAAGTGTAGTGTCCGGGTGTTATTGAGTCCAGTATAGAGTTCATCCATAGCATGACAGTGAACTTCATTTCTGAGGGGAAAGAATGTTGTATATATTTCGTCCACACTGAATGCCATTTCCTTTGGTAGTATGCACATATTTCTCGTGGTTTAATCTCACAACAGATCTGAGAGTATCATTGTTGTTTTGTAGATAAAGAAATGTCCCTCTACCACACAGTAAGGATCAGGCCTGGAATTTGAATTAAGATCAGCATTTTGCTAAAATATGTTCTAACAAGGAGTGATGGAAAATGATATCTGAGAAAAAGTCTCTAGAATCTTCGGTTGTGAATTTTAGGTAAGAACTACCCTTTGTTGAGGAATAAGAGTCATGAGTAGAAAATTGAGGTTAGAACCACAGCTAAAGTCACCCTGTCAATCTTCCACATCCTGTAGCAGTAAGAAGAGGTGCTGAGAATCTTCCCCTCTGACCCAGTGTTTCCATCCATCTCAGGACAGTGCAGATGTGGATTAGAGGGACTGCTGCTTTTGCTGCCGTGATTTCCAGGAAACAGTGCAGTCCCCCTGCTGTCTGTGATTGCTTAACCAGCCCCACCCTCACCTTTGACTGCTGCTTTGGCTGCTCAAGGCATACATGTAATTATTTCTACTGTGTGTGTGTGTGTGAGAGAGAGAGAGACAGAGAGAGAGAGAGACAGAGAGAGAGAGAGACACACACACACAGAGAGAGAACATACACATGCCAAGGCCAAAAGACAACTTTGTGGAGTCTGCACTCTCCTTCCACCTTTACCTGGGATTCCCTAATGTACACAGTAAGTGTCTACCCACTGAGCCATAAAAATAAATTTTTATTTGATATTTCTTTTCACTATCCCCCTTTTAAAAATATTTATAATTGTTCATTTATTTTGTGTGTGGAGCTTTTTTTTTCTGTGTGTGTGTGCACCATGTATAAAATGTGAATGCTTGGCCTCATTCACCCCCTCTTAAAATCTTTATTTTCCTTTCTTTTATGAAATTTGCTAGTATCCCAGACAGAACCAAATTGTACTATAAACCAAAGAGATGATCAGTTGAGTGTGTACATTTGTAAGTATGTGTTTTCTGAAGATTTAGCCAAGGGCCTTGAGCATACTAGACCAGTGCTCTGCCATTGAGCGGTATCATCAGCCCTCTTGAACTTTGAGTTTGAGAAAGGGTATCCCTGACTCACCCAGGCTATTCTTGACCTTGGTATATAGCTCAGGAGGGACTTGGGATTCTGGTCCTCTCGTGTCTTCACCCAAGGAGCTGGGATCACAGCCAAAAGACTGGTCATACAAAAGAGAACATTTGGACCTTAAAAAGTTGGAGGTGTGTGTAACCAGGACAACAGAAAAAAATCCACCAGAGTAAAATGTAGATAAAATCCATGCGTAAGGAGTAGCAAGGTTAAACCTGAGAAGATGGTGCTAAGGCCAACTCTAAAAAGTAAGGTGAGGATAAAATTAAGGTTCAAAGATAATGGGGTATGAAGAGCAAGACAGTGTTAGCGATGACTTGTGACAAGTTGAAATTGAGTGGGAAAGTGTTGGAGTCCTGGTTCTCATGGTGATAGTTCACAGCACCCTTCCAGGAGCGAGTTTCTATTTAGTGTTGTATTAAATATGTGGTCAAAAGATTCCTCACTGGGGCTTCTTATGGATAAAACTTGGGCCTTTTGTTGTTGCTTTGACCTTGGATATGTGTCAGAAATAGAAGAGGAGGCCAGGCAGTGGTGGTGCATGCCTTTAATCCCAGCACTTGGGAGGCAGAGGCAGGTGGATCTCTGTGAGTTCAAGACCAGCCTGATCTACAGAGCTAGTTCCAGGACAGGCTCCAAAGCCACAGAGAAACCCTGTCTCAAAAAAACCAAAGGAAAAAAAAAAGAAATAGAAGAGAAAACATCTTGATGCTTATTTTTCTTTGGAAGAGTATATGGTAATTTAACTAAGAATGGTCCCCATAGGGTCATCTATTTGAGTATTTTAATAGGTTCACCAAGGAGTGGAACTGGTTGAAAGAGTTAGAAGGATCAGGAGGTGTGGCCTTGTTAGAGGAAGTGCGTCATTGGGGGTGGACTTTGAGGTGTCAAACACCCGAGCTAGCTGCGGTCTTGCTCCTCTCCCTGCTGCCTGTGCATCAGGATGCAGTTCCTTCCTCAGCTCCTTCCCCAGCTCCTTCCCCAGCTCCAGGCCTGCCTCCAGGATGATAATGGACTCACCTCTGAAACTGGAAGCCAGCCCCCAGTGAAATGATTTATTCTATAAAAGCTGCCTTGGTCCCGGTGCTTTCCCAGCAAGCGAACAGTGAGTAACATAGTCATATATGCATAAATCAGAAAGTGTGACGTCATAAGACCAGAATTAGTCTTAGAAAAACCTTTATGTCTCACTTCTCTTATTTCTGAAAATAAATAAAAGAGAAATAGGTCATTTTCTATCCTGAGTGAGGTTTTACCAACATGCAGAGCACGGACATGTCCCCTCCACATCTCTGATGCTTGTCCTCAAACGTTAGATGGAAAAAATGAAATTATTTCAATTAGCCTTCTCTGATCCATGAACAATTGAGTTCATTTGAAACAGAGAAATATTATTCGATAAAAGAAGGATGTGGTGGCTCTGAATGTCAATGTGTGGGCAGCACAAAGAGGTCAGCTTTCCTCTTACAGACGTCGTTTCCTTAGTGCCATCCCCGTGGACTAAGAGTGAAGATTTACTGAGCTAAAGGAAAAGGCTGACTCCTGCAGAATGTCCACAGTCGGCTTCTGAGCCACAGGTCCCGGTTCAAAAATGAACAACTCAGTCAGGTTCAGCACGGATTCATCCAGCTATCCTATGTACAGCTTCAGAGGGCAACAGTGGAGAAGGTGATGATTTGAGTTGAAAATTTCCATTGTTTACTGGAGGGCAAAGTGGTAGGGAGCCACATTTTTGATTGCTAGGCCAGAAATGAAGAGGAGCTTAGCTATACCAATATGCACAAGGAAAATAGATGCATAGGTTGAAGCTGTGTAACATCTTAGTTATTTTAACAAACTGTAAAACTTTTACTATAATCCTTAAAACTTGTTTAGTATATTAGTGAAATAACATTGATTCAAATATAATTGTTTCTTTGAAAACAAAGCCTGGGAAGTGTTCCTGGTGCTCTGTATCTCTGTTGCAGCAGCACAGCAAGCTGTGGAGAGGCCCTGCTTCAGGGTGTTTGGTCGACAGCGGGTTGATCCGGCTGTAGGTAGAGAGTGAGACCAGGCTGAGATGTCACAGGAAAGTGCTCTGCAAAGGAGTGAATTTCTTCTTTGAAGGCCTCTCTCTGAGGGAACTGGACAATAAATTTCAAAGTTTTCCTGAAACTTTTTTGTGTGGAGAGACATACACCAGGGTGCTCTCTCTGGATGCTGAATACTCTCTCCTGACTGTGTCCTCACAAGTGAGACTAGTGCAGGATAACAATAAAGGTGGAAAAGAAGACCTTGTTTACTTTGAAATCTGTAGGCATCAGCCATCCAGCCCTGTTTACTATCAGTGTTACAGCAACAGCGTCTTTGATTTGTGACGGGGCATGGATGCCATTATATACTGTTGTCTTCATAAGAATCCTGAACATTTCATTCCACAGAGAAGACAACGTAAGAAGGCTTCATTTCTTTCCCTACAGCCTTGAGAAGGAAAGAAGAGGCACAGGCTAGGGGAGGGGTTGAGGTGAAATGATAGCCTCGGGGCAGCAGGGATACTGGAGGGCCGGAAACAGAGAACTGGACCTCCTTGTTGGCACAGAGATGTCCCAGAGGGATACCCATGCTTTCTCTTCTATTTTCTTAGTTGTGATATGTAAATAATGAAAGTAGCAGTGTGATGGATGTCTTCCAAGGAGTCACATGTGCTATCGGTCACCACTCTCTCTCTGAGAGAGAACAGAGTGGAGTGTCCATACCTAAGAGAGGTGACTCCGAAACTGTGGCACCACAGAGTCACAGATGGACACCCAAGGCGTTTAGGGCTGCAGAGGAAACGACCTGGGGTACCAGGCTGTGCCACTTTGGGAAGCATTCTTAGGCAACGTCTGCTCAGACACAGATGTCTGCTCTATTCTTGTTTACAGCCAGAAGAGAGTTCAGCAATGGAGTCAGCTGGCAATCAAATCAGAAAAGCCCCTTCCTCTGTGCACACCCTGAAAAGCAGAGGTGGTGGATGAGAAACGGAGAAATGTGACAGAGGACTGCCACCTCCGATGATGCACCTGTGGTCAGGTATTGAGGTGATAAAGGACACTGACTGTCCTTCCTGTTCTTGAGGCTTCCTGCCTCTGCACTCACTAAAACGCTGCTTTGAAATGCCATCTGTACCTCAGTGTAGATACCTACTTATACCCAGAGAAGTTTTGTTAAGTGAACACCTGACATTTCCGTTTTTTCCCTTTTCTCACTAGGACGTAAGCACTAAAAAAGCAGATCCTGCCTTGCTAATTAGTGCACATCGACTGTCTGAAACAAAGTCTAACATGTTGTAGCCATTAAAAACCTGCCGAGTCGGTGAGGATGGTGATGGAGCAGTTAGTTACTGCAACTAGAACCTGACTCCATTGTTTAAGAGACACTGGGTGAGGATTGCTTTTAAATATCAATTCATAGAGCCTTGGTTTCATCTGGAACATGGTACATGCACTACAAGAATTAAGCATTTCTTTTTTCCTTTGCCTTTTCCTTCCTCCTTCCCTCTTTCTCTTCCATCTTTTGTCCTTTCTTTCCCTTTCCCCTTCTCTCTCCATCTCCACATCCATCTCTGTCCCCATGTCTGTCTCTGTCCCCATGTCTGTCTCTGTCCCCCACGTCTGTCTCTGTCCCCGTGTTTAGTTTATCCCTATCTCCATGTGTATGTCTAGTTTTATTTCTACCTCCATCTATGTCTCAGTTCCTATCTCTCTGAAAAGCCTTTGGCATTGGAACAAACTTGAATCTTTACCCTTCCCCCATTTCAGATTCTTCAAAATGGCATGTGAGAACTCTTAAAATTTAGCCTCAGATTTTATTTTACATTTGATCTGTTTCTACTCTTGACCCCTTCTCCAGTCAGACACATTCTATTTGCATTAACCTGATTTTACTTTCAAGCTTTGCCTCAACCTGACTTTATTATTACAGGAAATCCTTGTTCAGGAAGATGAAGTGAAAAAAACCCTCCTGTTTATTTCAGAGCCTCCTAAATTTTATGTGAAAAATCAATTTGTTCTCATTAAATGAGTAGCCTCTTCTCAGAAAAATAGATCACCCACTGGGTTCATAAAAGGAGCATTTGCTCTTTTAAGACTCTTGAAGCGCCTGCCCTCACTGTGCCCATTAACCTTATACTGTTAAACTATGAGCTTTTTCCAGAACCAAGCACATCATTTGGCTGAGAGACATGGCAGGCCTTAAATATGCCTCCAAACTTTGAAACGCCACTTCCTGAAAGAACGCAGAAGCACATCAGAACGTTTGCAAGAAGTTTTTGGACAGGACCCTCAAACTACAGGAAGCAAAGATAAAAATAGAAAAAAAATTAACTTTCATCAAATTACAATGTGTCATCCTGGTCATGGGAACCAACAGGATTCGCAGACAACCCTGAAGAAGTAGGGAAGGTGTTTGCAACACATGCTTCTGCTGAGGGCTGTGTCTATAAGAACACTAAGATGTCTGTAACAGCAACAGCAGTGGCAATAGTCTGATGGAGAGCAGGCGGTAGATCTGAAGAGACCGTTTCTCAAAAGTAAACACTCATGTGAGCAGCAGGCATCTGAAAACAAAGCTGAGGATCTCTGGTTATCAGAGAAAAGGAAACCAGAATGGCTATTATCAGAAAGACTGAAGATTGTGCAGGCAAGGGGTGTGATGGGGATGGAAAGTGGTTCAGACATTATGGAAAGTACCATAAAAGTTCATAAAAAAGATGAAAATGACAAAGCAACCTCACTTCTGGGTAAAAGCCTGAAGAAAATGAACTCACTGTGTCGAGACATTTATACCCATTTGTTTATTATATAGAAACTTTAGTTTCTCCCAGGGAAGAGACCCCTTCTTGGTTGTTCAATGCAGAGTGGTCAGACTTGAAACCATTACACACTGCCAAAAAATGGACTTATCTGGTTATATTTATATGTTTTGTGTATACACATATAGATATGCTTGTATGTGACAGTAATAATTAAGGAAAGAGACTATAGCTTGAGAGTGGGGTTGGGGGCCCAAGGCAGAGTAGGGGGGAGGGCTGGAGGGAGGAAAGGGGAAGTGGTGCAGTTCCACAATGGGAGAGCAGAGGATGGGTGACTACATAGAGAATGTGTGCAGCTATACCATGTGACTACATAGAGAGAATGTGTGCAGCTATACCATGTGACTACATAGAGAGAATGTGTGCAGCTATACCATGTGACTACATAGAGAGAATGTGTGCAGCTATACC
>PVIU01019191.1:0-36955 GCA_004026605.1 Ondatra zibethicus | reverse complement strand
GCTCCTGGATTGGAAGGATCAATATAGTAAAAATGGCAATTCTACCAAATGCAATCTATAGATTCAATGCAATCCCCATCAAAATCCCAACAAAATTCTTCATAGACCTTGAGAGAACAATAACTAACTTTATATGGAAAAACAAAAAGCCCAGGATAGCCAAAACAATCCTATACAATAAAGGAATTGCCAGAGGCATTACCATCCCTGACTTCAAACTCTATTACAGAGCTACAGTAATGAAAATAGCTTGGTATTGGCATAAAAACAGAGATGTTGACCAATGGAATTGTACTGTTTCTTTATACCTCCCACTCTTCTCTCTCCACTCAAACTCCTCCTGTGCCTATTTCCTGACTCAAGTTATCTTCTTTAGCTACAGAAGCTATTACTAGTATTATTATTATTTGTGTGTACACACACACACACACACGTAAAACCCACTGAGTCTTCTTAGTGTTGCTAGTGTCTGCGCATTGGATCTTTAAACAAGTATTTAAGTTCTGTAATAAGATGTGTTTTATAAGACCTATCCTTGTGGTTGAGATCAAAGGATTTTAGAGTCTGACCTCTCAAAGATCAGTACAGAGTTACTGTGAGATTTATCTAGATGGTCATATATACATTGGTTTTTAGAACAATGCCTGATATATGCTAAGTAAAGTATATGTTAAATCAATGTATTATAAAAACAAATATTTAATACCTTGAAATTAAGAACAGTATATTCTGTAACTTTATGTATGTATTGTCAGATTATTTTTTCTGTTCCTCATATACTAAAACAAAAACTGTAATTTTAAAAACCTAACATTAAAGAAATATTTAGGAGTGTCCTGGTTTGTCACTTAGTAGCTTTCTCTAAGCAGTGGCGTCCTCACGATTCCTGTTGAAAACCGTAGTAAAGCCAACAGCAGAACGTGTTCTTTTTCTGTCTCTGCAAGCATAACGTTAAGTCATCATCTTTCCAAAAAGTCATAATTTGTTACTAGTAGTTCAATATTGAAACCTAAAGAAAATATGGGAGGAAGAAAAATATCAAGCAGTGGCAAGGAAGTAAAAATGCCTAGAAAGCATAGAGCTTGTATAGCGTTCACCTTATTTGGGTGTAGCCAGGTCTTGCCTGCCTGAATTGATGAGAAAATATTAGCAATGTACCATTTCAGTTTAGATTAAGAGACTTCCTATCTTAGGGTAGCAATCAGAGGTCATCACCATAGGAAAACTCATCATTTGCTTTTTGAGTTCCTTGTGGTAACAACTCCATGTCTAAAGAGTCCACTCATGGAATGCTTCTTAGATTACCATACTTGGAGATGTAGTAAATCTGTTAAAATTGTGGCAAGAAAAAAAAAGTGTAGAACTGCTAAAAAGGTAGCCTTTTTTTATGGAACTCTTGTGTGTATCCATAATTCATGCCCTTTAAAATGCAAGAAAATTACTTAGGAGGGCAAATTATTGCAAACCCAAACAAACACCCATCACTAGTTTCTTTTTGAGGGGGGTTATTCTATTTGCAAAGTTAGGAAAGAAGAAATTTCTGAGAAGTTTTCGATATAATAAATACACGAAATTTTCAGATTTTAGGAACAAAGCCTAAAAGTAGAAATGTTCTCCTATCCATCATGAAAATGAATCTGTAATATCTACTTCTGCCCTACAGAGTGTTTGTAGTTCAGACTGAGGACATTCTCAGGAAGGAAATCGACCAGGCATGTTGTGAAGTATTACAGGTGCACCCACAGCTGCCTCCCCAAATCAGCAACACTGTCGTGTTTCCAGAATGGATATTTTCCCTGAAAGATGAAAAAAAATCAAGAAATGTGGTCTTTTTAAAAATAAAGCTTTGAAGTGATCACAGCAGCAGGCTTTATTGGTTCCTGCTGTGGTTTTTCTTTAGATTAAAACTTTTTTATGTTCAAAAAAAAAAAAAGACTGGATCAGTTAAAATAAAAAATTTGCATGACTTTTCTTTTGAGTGATTTTGATAGAGACCAAAAAGAAGTTTCAAAAGGGAGTCTTGTCTCTGTATGTTTGTCTGTCTGATTCTGTGAGTAGGAGCAGAGATGCTGTCCGTGGGTAAGCCCATGGTGTGGTGTAACATTAGTTTGAGAGAGTTTGGGTTATGCAGGCCAAAGACTGGCCACTGAATTGTGCTTTTCAGAAAGGCAACACAGTGGTAAGATTGTGTGACTAAGGTAGGTGATGCTTGTCCTTGGGGTTCTGCAGAAGGCACTGATGTTGTGGCAAGCATTGTCTCCTGTCTGTTATATTCTAAGGGAGACTCACAATGGAACTTAGAGAAGTCTCTCATTAGCATTTCTCATTGCTCCACTGAGAGTGAGCCCCACAGACGTTAAGAGAAGATAAAGCGCTTGTAATGCTTGCGATAATGAAAAGTTAGCTGGCTTGACCTTTGTGGCTGCTCATCGTTAAAGGATTAATTTACTGGATCTGGGGCCACTCATTTCAGCACTTTAATGTATGCTTGGTTATTAAAAGGAAGGAATAGAAAAACTTTTAAAAAAGGAAGCAGAGAATAAAGTTATTAACCTATCTTGCCACCAACTCATCCCAAATAATAGAGGAGACATAGAACATCTCCTTAGCTATGCCTTCTTTTAGGTTATAACAATTGAAATAAAATAAAACAGCTCATACAAGAAGGTGGGGAAGGATGAATAAACTATGATGCACACATTTAAAGTGAGTAGGGATGGCCAGGAAACCTCTTACTCAATTTATGTTTCTCTTTTTTTACTTGAATATGAGGGGGAAAGAGGACTCTATGTGCCTAAGAAAGTACATAAATTAATTCTACCCAAGCTAAAATATGTTTTTATGTACAAGAAAAGCATTCTGAAGCACTATAACTTAGAGTATTAATAAATTCATTTTATCAAAAGTACTATTATATTAGAAAAGTCACTGGTATATGAATGGGCATTGGGTAAGGTTCTCCAGAGTAGCAGAAATAGCTTTGTTTGTTTGCTCATTTGGTTGGTTGTTTTTTGGGGACTGTCATAAAGTAATAAACCACAGTTTCTGTTCCTGATAATTTTGAAGCCTAGGAAGTCAAAGATCATGGTGCTAGTAGGCTGTTCTCTGAGGCTTTGTGTTCGTGTAGTGGAGAAGAAGGTTAGTCTCTAGTCAGTCTTTGATGATTGCACCAATATCATCCATCATCGTGCTGTTCGAAAGCCTTAATTCTCTATCAAAAGTTCTTCTTCTCGTATATGGAAGATGAGGTTCCAGCATGTGAATTGTGGAGGGACACAAACATTAAGACCATATCAAGAACGGAAAAATGTGCACATAGAGAGAAGCACATCTCATTGTAAGGAACCTGTTTGCAGGATTATAGATGCTTGTAAGCTTAAAACCCAAAGTAAGGAGTGCTTGGAAGGGGACACAGGAATGCCTCGGAAGCTCTTGTTGGAAGATAGTCTGCCAAGATACTCTGGGAGGCTCATCTTCCTGTTCTGTTTAGTCTTCCAATTAATTGAACTTGGCCCACTCTATTTGCCCATTCTGATGTTAATCTCATCAAAAAACATCATCCAAGATGACGTGAAGAATTAACCATAATATACTGTATGTTTGAAACCAGGTAAGAATTAGGGCACAGGCCTTTGATATGCAACTGCATTAGAAGCAGGAAGAGCTTAGAATGCATTAAGAGATACAGCATATGAAGTCTATAAAAGTGTGAGTTCTCTCTTGCACCATTACAGTGTTGTTAGCGGCATGTTTTCTTCTCTGAGGAGGATGGCCAGTACAGCAGTGGAATATATTCATTGTCTCTATTCATGTGTCATCTTAGTCTGGTTTTCTCCACCCAGAAGTACCAAAAAGGAAATGCTGCACAAGAACTTTACCATTCCACTCATAAATGTATTTTAACAGTCTTAATATTGATTTTAAATCAGATCTCTATTAGTGATTTAAAAATTGCAAAGAAATAAGGCCATTCAATACTTTAGGTAAGGTTGCATTTTAACTAATGATTATCTGTACAGAATAGAAGACGAACTCATTGGTAGAGTTGTTAGATATATCTCATTCAGGGGAAATATGCTGCGTAAGGAGTAAGGCTAATTTTAGAAGGAATAATGTACCCTGTATCTCAAGGCCCTTCTGTAGTGGTTAAAGTAACAAATGCCATATCCTTGTTTCTATAGTGCTAACTGGGTTCATATTTCAGATGTATTTGGGCAACCAGAGCAGGAAGAATGATAGGGTATAAAAATGTCCCTCTAGTTTCAGAAAACACATCCTGGGAAGCCCCCCCCAAAAAAATAGCATTACTGGTACTTTTTTGTTGAACACTAGATTCATTTGTTCTTTCTTTACCATATCTCTTATGGATGAAAGCATGGATTCACATTTTGAATTTACTTCAACTAACTATTAAATTGTACAGATTAATATGATATTGTGTGAAGTTTTAGGGTAAATTTCTCATTGGCTTATGGAGGAGAGAAGTACCCTGCTAGATGAACATGATAAGTAAACATAAAAACACATGTGGTGCAAGTAGAATACTAAAGTTCTGCTTTTTAGCTCAAACACAGGTGCACATGTACAGATGTTGAAATAATGTATTGCAAATAATATATATATTCTTTGCCTCTTCGGTGAGACTTGTTCGAGTTATTTAAATAACCATGTTATTTTAAAGTGTTCAACTACTTTAGGAATAATGTGATTTCTTTCCATATTTTTTCCTCTCTCTTGATTTTTGCTTCACATTTACAATGTCCATTTAAGAAAGATAACAACTATGATTAAATTTACAAAGTCAAATCTTAGCACATGGTATTATATTGCTCTGCATTTTTTCTCATATGGCCTATTATACTCTCATTGGTTCATGCTTTTATAGAAAGTTCAGTTAACTCCAAGATATACCTTACATACAGTGATTTTGGATCTCTGTGCCTCCTTCAAACTATCCTGAACTCAAGTCTCGATAGAGACCCACATTCACATCAGAGCAATGGACTGAGCTCCCAAGGTCCAGTCGAAGAGCAGAAGGTAGGAGAAGATGAGCAAGGAAGTTACGACCGTGAAGGGCTGGTCCACCCACTGAGACAGTGTGCCTGATCTAATGGGAGCTCACCAAATCCATCTGTACTGGGACTGAACGAGCATATGATCAAATGGGACTCTCTGAATGTGGCTGCCAATGGGGGCAGACTGAGAAGCCACCAATAATGACACTAGGACCTATCTCTTCTGCATGTATTATCTTTTTGGGAACTTAGTCCATTTGGATGCACACCTTCCTAGGATGGGATGGAGGGGGGAGGGCCTTGGACTTCCCACAGGGCAGGGCACCACGCCCTCTTTTAAGGAAGCAGGGGGAGGAAGGAGGGGTGTGGGGGAGCGGGAGGGGACTGGGAGAAGGGGAGGAAATGTAAATTTTTTTGAATGAAAAAAAAGAATATGAAAAAAAGAATAGAAAATCTCTATTGTTTTAATAAAATCAATTATCAGCTAAGAAGAAAATTTTTTGAAGTTTTATTTAATCCACTGAAATGGATATAAAGAAAGTTATATATCTAACTCAGAAATGCTTTCTTTAAAATAATCAAATACCTTTAAAACATAAATGTTTGGGTATTAAATATTATAATTTCAATAGTTCTTTGTAGATTTTTATATTCTGAAACCTCAGTAGGTTAGCATTTTTTCTGCACAATCACCAAAATATTTTAAAATAAAATTCTTTGAAAACCACACACACACACAAAAAAAATAGAATAGCCAATGAGAACTCATGAAGAAAAATGGCTCTTACTTGTGAGTGTCATTGTTTTCTTTCTCTTTCTCTCTGTGGACTTAAATGTCATCTAATTATCTCCTACAAATGTCTACACAATTGTAAGTTAGTCAACATTATGACACCAGTATTAGATGGTGATTTGTCTAATTAGTTTGTGAATATTTGCATGTCTGTAGCACTCAATAAATTGGGAATATATTTGGATTTGGTCTTCATATAGACTTTGGATAACTTGGGGTTTGCATTTATAATTGCTGTTAAGTTTTCATAGTGTTTCATTATAGATGCTGGAGTTCTTCTTGCTAATAATGACATTTAGATGAGTAGTTTATAGTCCTAATAACACCTCCAAGAACGAAGCAAATTTCTCAGGCATCTCCTGAAATCAATGTCTTTTCTGAAGGCTGGAGTCTCTGATTCTGCTAATGAGATAGGGAAGGGGCATTTTGTCAAAGTGACAAGTTATTTTAATCAGAAAGGTCATGCACGTCAGATAGTATTACTGTTTCCTAAAGTGGCTTAACTCTGCCAAAGTCGGTGAGAATTAAGATTTCAATTACACATTACTAATGACTCGGACACACGGTTAGAGAGGTAGCAATTTAAAACCCAAGCGTGGCTGAAGCATCATCTTGATTTACTGGCATCATGGCTAAGAACTAGGAAATGCCAACAGTTTATAGAATTCAAATACCCAATAGTAAAGCCATGCTAAAATTACAAAACAGGAGACATTCTGTCATTTGGAGAGAAAGAGGGAGAGAGAGTTAGGGAGAGAGCTCTGCATTACACCCTATGGAGTTTCAGGTAATTATATAGACTTCTCTCACAGGATTTGGCCCATGCATTTTGCCATAACAAAATGAGTTATGTAAGAGATAAGTGAAATATTATTGTTCAAATTTAATTTATTAATCAGAGGGTGCTGGGTTTAGAGAGTATTTAACTAAATTAAGAGGGTTAAAATATGGTTTTCTTTTCCTTTCCTTTCCTCTTTCTGATCCATTCCTTCTTATTTGGTCATTCCTCTATATTTTCCTTTCTCCTAAATTTTCCTCTTACATATTGTAACTTGGTGATTATTGTGTGCCAGACTGTGGGAGTGGGGAAGAGGGTGGATAAAATATAATGTCAACCCCCCAAAACAACAACAAAAAAGCCAGTTTTCCTGACTTTCTGGCCTAATAACTGTAGCTGGAAACATTTGGAAAATGTTGGCATTTGCAGCAAGATTAGGGTGACTTTGAATTTGAAGAGGTTAATTTGGAAACACCTGTGGGAGTTTCTTGTTGAGATGTACAACTAAGAACTGCGAAACCCTGATATCACTGCACTTGCCTTGGGAAAAGAGGCTGCATTATAAGTAATAAACTTCTTTCCCAAGCAGAGAGCCTGGCTTGGTCATATGGCCTGCCATCAGCTGCCCTGGAGGGCAGTCTGATGAGAGATTGTCAGTGATCTTGAATCATACTGGATACAAGGATCTTCTGGTTCTGTGTCAGCAGATGCCAGTGCATGAGAGAGAAGGAGGAAAGGAGGGCAGCAAGGGATCAGACTGACAGAGGAGTGGAGGTAGAGAAAGGGAGTGTGTGTAGGGCATGCAACTTTTCCCTTGTCTGTGACTTTATCTGATACTGGTGTTTAAATGTTTTTATCTGGCAATGTTTTCCCCATGTCACCTCTTTTGTCTTTTACTTTGTTGTTGTTGGTTGGTTTTTCAAGACAGGGTTTCTCTGTGTAGCCAGACTGGCCAGAACTCAGAGATCTGCTTGTCTAACCCTCAGACTGCTGGAATTAAAGGCGTGCACAACCATGACCTGTTCAGTCTTGTAACTTCTAAACTGAATGACTTCCAAATTACAAAATGTGTTCTAATACTTTGGTTTCTTCATTCCTTTCGAGTCTCAGATATTTATGGTATTGAGAGAACACACATATCATTTAGTGATATCTCTTTTGATCCAAATAATGAGAAAAAGATGATGTTGTGCTCTTCTAGTCAGAGCATTGAATCAGGATATCCTCTAATTGAATTCTGAAACTATTAAATAGTTTTTCTTCATTCTTTGAAATGAATTTTCTGCTAGCAAACAGTAAGGGTGGACCACTGTCTTATGAGACTCTCCATTTCTTAGTGCAAAGGCTTATGTTACATCTGATTGTTATTGATGCTATGGTTACACCTATTGATTCTACAGTTCCTGCTTTTTCTAGTAGTAATTATGCTCTGATTTTCTCATATAATTGTATGAACATTAGAAACTGTGAAATGCTCTGCTGTTTATAAAGTCAGATGTCTGTGAGAACAACTTAGGAGCAACTCTAAAATGTTGCCTAACCTACGTTGTAATATAAAAAAGGAAATATATGCATATATGTATGTATACATGATCTATCTTCTCATGCTTAGTTTATACATGTATTTTGTAAACTACTTTATACACATAAAACTGCTCTTGGGCTTTATGAAGTTTAGCATTGTATTAGATAAAAGGTAAACACTATAAATATTCAGGAAAACTGTTAGTTACTATTCCTGATTCTTTTTTATCAACTCAATAACTGAGATAATGTTTAAAATTTTGGCCTAGGGAACCATTTGCAATTTTTGTAGGCCCACGGTTTTATGATATGAATCATTTCAATCTTTTGCAAATGATACATAGCAGTTGAAACATCTATTGACTGGGTTGGGTATAAATGGTTTCCTATAATAGTAAATACAAAATTTAAGAATTAACACTTAGTAAGCAAGATATAAAGATGAAACTTTAAAAATAACGTATCGCTAGTCATGGTATTAACTAAAAAACAAAGCTAGAGGTAAAATTGATGAAATGTATCAAAATTTAAAATTATAAATCTTTACATCAATGACCACTCCTGACCATATCTGAAAACTTCTAAGCAGGTGTGGGAGGTCTTTCTTTTCATGTACAGCTTTCATTGATTAATGAATAAAGAAACTGCCCTGGCCTGTTGGTAGAGTAGAACGTAGGTAGGCAGGGAAGATGGAACTGAATTCTGGGAGGAAGAAAGCAGAGTCAGAGAGACGCCATGGATCCACCGCCAGAGTAAGACATGTGGCTGAAATTTAGCCAGTAAGCCACTGACACATGGCGATATACAGATTAATAGAAATGGGTTAAATTAAGATGTAAGAATTAGCTAATAAGAAACTAGAGCTAATGGGCCAAGTAATGATTTAATTAATACAGATTCTGTGTTATTATTTCAGGTGTAAGCTAGCCGAGCAGTTGGGAACCACAAGCGGTTCTTCCTGTTACACTAAGCAAATACATTAACAAATATATATGTGTAGTGAATTTTGCTCCTTCACAGGTCCTGATGAATAAAGTGATTAAGATCCTTGCTTAAAAGAGTAGACTACCTCTGGGTATTGTTGACATATGTCTTTAATTCCAGCACTCAAGAGGCAGAGGCAGGAGGATCTCTGTGAGTTGAGGCCAGACTGGTCTACAAGAGCTAGTTCCAGGACAGGCTCCAATGCTACATAGAAACCCAGTCTCAAAAAACTAAAAACAAACAAACAAAAAAAAACCAAACAAACAAACAATAAATCCCAATAGACTACCAATTTGTTGTAATGGAATTTTTGTTTATTTGTTTTTGCTGTTTTGTTGTTTTGTTTTGTTTTGTTTTTATTTATTTATTTTTTAGACAGGGTTTTTTGGTTTAACAGCCCCCACTGTCCTGATACTTTCTCTGTAGAGCAGGCTGGATTTAAACTCACAGAGATCTGCCCATTTTTGCCTTCAGAGTGCTGGGATTAAAGTAATGCACTACCTCTGCCCAGCAATTGTAATTTAATTTTATAAAGCTGAAAAGTGAAGCAAGTCTACACTTCTGATTTATAAAGTGACCTGTATTTCTTGAGTGAAGATAAATAAAACACCTATGGTGCAATCCTACATATCCCTTAAACACATCCAGATACTGAAAAAGTTTCACAGATATACAACACTACTGGCATTATTTCATTGACTAAGTGTTTGTTGAGGACCAATTTTTCGATAAGCTCTCGAAGAAGTAACAAAGTGATCATTAAACAGCTAGGAAAAGTGCACATTGAGGGACTATGGTATTTTGGTCAAAATTGAGTTTGCCAGCAGTGTATTTGAGTAAGGAAACTCCAATCTAGATATCAGGCAAGACTGTTCTGAAGAAAGTATTGAGACAGAAGAACAAAGGAAGAATGAGACAAGTTAAAAGAGATTGCTGTGGCTAAAAGAACAAGATGTAAGGAAGCATTTGGACTGCAAAGCCTGCATTTAAAGTTGGAATCTTCCTCGGTGATCTCACGAGTAGCTGAGGTGGGAAAACATCACTGCTCTAATAAGGTTTAGCTTGTTAATATTTTCAGTGTAAAAACTAAAATGCCAATCTGGAAGAAGGGAGGAAGGGAAGGAAGAGGGAGGAAAGAGAGCAATGCCACTCAAATGGATACATCCAAAGAACTTAGTTAAGAATGAAGAGTGAGGATTTCAATCTCCGACTTCTTAAATAGAGAAGTTGTCAGGAGTATAGCCATTTAAAGAGTACTATGTATAAAGTGAAGATGGATTTTAGAGTGTGGTTATGGGAGGGATATAAATTAGTTATTAAATATAGTAAGATAATATTAAATTATTAAGACATTTGTAGAAGCAGGTAAGTACCACATCATGATTTGAAATTTTATATAAGTTTTTGGTGTTTTTATTTTTTTGAACTTATAATTTAATTACATTTCTCCTTCCTTTCTTCTTTCAAAACCTTCCTGTATTCTTTTCTATTTTCCTTCAAATTTACAGCTTCTTTTATATTTACTAATTGTTCTTGTATTCATATATATATACACATATATATGAATGTATTCATATAATATTGGAATGGGAAGTCCTTCTGTCTATGTGTTTCTTTTATTGGTTAATGAATGAAGAAGCTGCTTTGGCCTGTGATAGGGCAAAATAGAGCTAGGGAAGAAAACTAAACTGAATGCTTGGAGAAAGAAGGCAGTGTCAGAGAGATGCCATGTAGTCACCAGAAGAGAGAGATGCGAGCTGCCAGCCAGAACCTTGCCCATAGGCCACAAGTCTCTTGGTAAAATATAAAATAATAGAAATGGGTCAATTTAAGATGTAAGAGTTAGCTAGAAATACACTTAAGCTATTAGCCAAACAGTATTGTAATTAACATATATTTCTGTGTGATTATTTCGGGAGTCTGGGCACCTAGGAAATGAACAAGCAGACTCCCGCAACAAATTGATTGATGGACTTTGCCTTTAGAAGACAGAACAGATCTTCAGATTTCCTGCTTCATGGAGAATTCTGCTGGATACCATGGGCCTATAGGCTAAAGACTGGATGCCCCAGTGTTACAGAAGAACTTTGGGTGACTGTCCAGGCAGCAAGATGTCTCTATCAATTCTAGAGTTTTGCGAGTTTCCACAATGCACTTCCTGTTTACTTAGGTAATATTATATCCTTCTGAGGTCTTTGATGGAGTTGAAGAATAAACAGAATATACTAAGCGGGAAAACTAAACTGAATGCTAGGAGAAAGAAGGCAGAGTCATGGTAAAGCCATGTAGTCGCTGCCAGAGACAGACACCTCCACTGGAGCCCAACGAAATTTTGCCGGTAGGCCATGACCTTGTGGTGATGCACAGATTAATGGAGATGAGTTAAATTAGTACATAAGAGATATCTAGCAATATGCTTAAGCTAGTGACAAAACAGTATTGCAATTAATATAGTTTTGTGTGATTATTTCAAGTCAGGGCAGTTGGGAAAGAAACATGCAGCCTCCACCAACACATATATATTCCTGAATTTAACCTGTTCAGTCTATATAATGCTACCTGTACATATATGTTCAAGGCTAACCATTTAGCATTGAACATCCAATTGTTATAGTCTTCCCTGGGTAGGCCACCTCTTCTGCTCCTGACTTTCCTAGTTGCCTATAGTTCTTGATATAGGGCTGAGGTCCGTGGGCTCCATCCAATTTGGCATGTTCATTGGTATTATCCTTTTCAATCATATTTGTAATATGAGAGAAGTGCATACATAACATATAGTTCACCCATGACTCAATAGCTCAATTAATAATAGAAAAATAGAATTAGTCTTTTATCAACTGTACTAAAACTGTAGGTTTTGGTTTCTACCAAAGTATTTGGATTTTCTTTAGCTGAGCCCTTTCTCATAGTACAAACTACAAAGTAGTAGACAGACAATGTATGTATGTATTTCAACAGTGCAGTGGTTATCTTAGTTGCAGTGTGACTGGGTTAAAGGGTACTTATGTGTTGTTATATGATCTGATGCTCTTTGGATTCTTTTGGGGGACCAGCCACTCAGCCCCCAAATGAGTCACACAGAGTCTTATTCTTATTTATGAACATCTGGCCTTAGCTTGGGCTATTTCTTGCCTGCTTTTCTTAACTTATATTATTCCATCTACTCTTTGACCTCTACGTTTTTCCTGTTCTCTTACTTCTTTAAATATTACTCTTACTCTGTGGATTGCTGTGTACCTTGATGGTTGGCCCCCTATGTTCTCCTCCTTTTCAGGCTACTACTTCGACCCCTTCTCCCAGTCTTCTCCTGCTCTCTATTCTCTCTGTCTGCCAGCTCCACTTATCTTGTCCTGCCTTGCTATTGGCAGTTCAGGTCTTTATTAGATCATCGAGTGTTTGAGAGATGCAAAGTAACTTCACAGAGTTAAACAAATACAACATAACCAAAAGTAACACACCTTAAGATAATGTTCCCAGCACTTATGAAATTGGGAACGTGTGCTTCTGAGTATGCCAGTGAGGGTATTTTCAGACATAGAATTGAGAAGAGAAAACTCATCCTAAATGCAAGTATCTTGCTTGGTAGGCAAGGGCTTTGGCTGTGTCAAAACACAGAGGACATAAATGTGGAAGATCTAATCTCATGCCAATTATATGATAAAATAGACCACTTGAAATAAACCACAATAAAGGAGCCACATTCCACAAATAAGAGTCAAATTGGTGTTTCCAGGGTGGGGAGGAGGCTCTTGTGTTAGATCCAATATGCGAAAGAAGCCTTTGGCCTTTTTAGTTTTTGTCTTTGGTGAGCGTGTTTGTTGTTGTCAATTCTGTGTATTTATGTCCCAGGAAGATTTTCATCTTGCTGGTTTCTAAAGCCTGAGCACTGCTCACACTAATGACGGACCACTGGCTTAATAATTCCTTGTAACTATCTGAGACATTATAATATTCATAATGCAGATTATGTTTGAAACACTGCTTATTTCTTTTGACCCAGAACCTAAATAAAGAATCAATGTACTTGCTTTCCAGATGCTCCAAAGCCAGTGATTCTCAACCTCTCTAATGCTATGACCCTGTAATACATTTCCACATGTTGTGTTGACCCCCAACCATGAAATTATTTTTGTAGCTACTTCATAACTGTAATTTTTCTACTGCTATGAATTGCAGTGTAAATATCTGATATACAGGATATCTGATATATGATCCCTGTGAAAGGGTTATTCGACCCACAAAGGGGTTGTGATCCTCAGGTTGAGAATTGCTGCTATAAGTGACTGCACTAATGTTATTATTTATCTGAATAATAAAATCTTGCTGAGGAAATAAATCATGGCATTCTCTTAGAAGGTTCCAGAATAGTTGTATTAAGACTAGACTAGATTGCTAAAGACTTGTGAAGTGAGTCTGTCTGTGCTTGTTTCTATTAGAAGGATCTTTGGGAGGTCTTTCAGATAATTGGGTTTAATTCAGATCTATTTTGAGCTTTGTTACAGTATTAGAACTAATTTAGGAGTAATTAATGAATACAGATATAATCTAAGATTACAATTATGCACTTGTGTGGTTGACCTTAAAGTGTGTGCATATTACTGGACATACATGAAGATTTTCCCCTGTAACCTCTGATAGCTTTGAAGGAGAGGTGAGAGGAAGAAGGGAAAAGGGGGAAAGGGAGTAGGTAGAGGAAGAGAGGGAGAGAGGGGGACAGGGAGAACAGGAAATTGAGATTTATTATTTGGTTGTAGTATTGACAAATAGATGAGTCTGACAACTGCTGAGAAATCCATCTATAAGTCTGGTGGCTTACAATTCTCTACGTTAAATAAAATTGCAGAGCAACTTAATGGAGTTGTCACCCAGGCTATGATTAAAATAATTTTTGATGAAGGATTGTTGACTCTTGGCATATAACTGAAAAGGAGGACAATGCCTGGGTGACACTGCTGCAATGAGAGGACTTTGTTCCATTCCTGTTTATTTTGATGAGCAATGTATGTGTCCATAGTAATAGCAATAAAAACCAAAGAGGACTGATGCTGGGCCCTGCCTCCTCATCTTAGTGAGTAATAATAGTCATACATGAAATATGTGAGACAGATGTAGGGAAAGGCAATTACATTAATATTGTTAAGAGATTAATTTTCCACAATTAATAATAATATTAAATATTATAATTTTAAATGTTCAATTAATTATTCTCTTCTCCTAACTGTAATTGTAGCTCAACTCAGAAGAAACTTTTTAAAACCTAGAGTTCTGTGGTCATAAAAAATTTAATAATATTACACTGATTCATTTTTACTGCTGTTATCTGATCAATAAAAATAAACATTACATTTGTATATTTTAATAAAATTCATGGGAGATGGAAATATGAAAGGGATTTAAAAGGAGCTAGGAAGACTGATGTAAAACCTTTGCCAGTTGAAATATTCTTCATATAATTATCTATAATTTTTAGGTTATGTTATATATATTAAAATTATATAGTAGGCTATTCCAAAATATTAAGGGTTTTAGTATCTATAATTTATAACATTTGCAATTTAATTTAATCATGAAAATATTAAATGCTAACCTCAAAATGTTTGAAGGGCATGTTATTTTAAAGAAAATTAGGAGGTGAAGCCAAGTTTTGAAGATGAGACATTATGGATACTGTGCTATGGAAATGCTGGCTTTCTCAATGTTGCTGTGGAGTTTTGCTATAGGAACTGAGGCCCTGGTTTTGATAGTGGCAGTAGATCTTTCTCCACACTTCCATGAACTTCAGTGCCTATTCCAAACATTCCATACCTTTTGTGTGCCTAGTGTGTTTTTGATTCAAAAGCTGACCACAGCTACTTCAGAGTTCATGCACACTAAAGCATGTCACATAATTTCTTTTTTCTTTTCTGCTTTACGTATATATAAAAGCTGCATTCCCTCTATTCTGTAGTTCATACAAGTGTGCAGAAACAATATGGCTAAACCAGTGCACATTTCTTAATTTTTAAAACTGTATTGTTTAAAAAATACTTATATTCACTTGAGCCCTTGTAAGTCCATATCTTTTTACTATCGAACATATTCCCTTTGTGTTACAGGCTGCTGATATAACAGAGTGGTGACTGAATAGAATAAGTGGCTATAGAAATATCTGAAAATAAGGTAGCAAGGAAGTTGGAAGAACTTATTTACTGTGCTTTTAATAAAAAGTGGGTGTAGCTCATTTAGTGCTTATTGAGAGCCCTTTACTTTAAAGAATCACATTCTAGCTAAAGCCAGTCTTCTCTAGCATCAACTGTTTATGTAGCCCTTTCCACCACAGTCATCACCTCAGCATCTACAGCTTCTCTGCCAGGACTTCTGGCTCTAGAAGTATCTCTTATTTCTGAGAAGCATTCTGATATCTGAGATGATTTCATTTTAATATTGCAGTTCACTTGCAATTTCAGACTCTGGCTCCAATGCTAGTTGTCTGATATTTTCACTGGATACCTGAATACATCTGGGTGACCAATGAATTGGAAGCAACATTTTCAAAACCCCTTTTATTGTTAGCATACGCACTGCCTTCCATGAATTTTAATTGTTCTTAAAGGTATCCAAAATGATGTATCTTTCCCAGATTTTGAATCTTCTTTTCCCACACAATTGAGAGAAATCATTAAGTATTGCAGCTGTAGCCCTATGTAAGTTCTTTAAATAATGAACCTAAATCATGAAATTATTTCTTGCCGTATGGATTGCAAAATGCATATTGTGTTGTTGGCATGAAAATAGCATTCATCTTATTATAACATATTTATTGGAGCTCTTGAATAAGAAGGTGCATTGCAAATGAACCATAGTGTGGTGGTTTGAAATAGAATGTCCCCAGTAGGCTCATATATATTTGAATGCTTAGTCATCAGGAAGTGATACTACTTCAAAGGGATTAGAAGGTATGGTCTTCTCAGAGGGAATATAAGTGAAATTGATTCAGCATAATTATGAAGGACCCTAGCACTTTTCAGAATTGTAAGTTACCATTTGTTTGATAGTGACCAGTTATTTTAGCCTTTAGCAAGTAAGGCAGTCTGTGTTTGAGAAATTTTGAAGCCATATAGTTTGACTTCTCTCTGGCTATGAGAGCCCCAGAAGGCATCTTTGTATAAGGTCAGATATGTCTGATTTGTCTATAGTGAGCATCTGTTTTTTCCACGTGGCATTTTACCAGTTGGCATAGCTAGACCTTCTGAGTAGTTGCTGAAGCTCACAGCAGTGGTGGCTACTCTGCTTCGTGCCCTTTCCTGTCGCAATGCTTTTCTGTTGTTTGTGTAAGTTGATAAACCATCATTTACTTGTTGGTTTCAGACTTCTGAAGCTTTCTTATTTCTGTCTTTACAGACTGGGAGTGAGAGTTATGGCAATCCTTTGGGTTAGGTTTTGGTTTAGGAGGACATGATTGCTATTCAGCCTACATGACTAATCCTTACTTCTTATCAGCAACAAGGCCATTGTGCTTTCTTGTCACTCCTGTATTTAAGCTTAATTTCCTTCAGTTATGCTTTCTTTTTATTTACTACTTGGCAAACTGGCTTAAAATGCCTACTTACTGGCCTGTCTTGGCTCTTGAATTCCCGTACTTACACAAGTGAATCATTTCTAGGTTTTGAATTAAAATTAAAATTATGAATGTGCAATTTTTCTCTCAATGGACCAATAAGAAGCCAAAAGAGGGTTAGTAACTGTCCTCATTTTAATACTGTTTTATCTGTAAGAATAGAACACTTGAAGGGATGGAGCAGAAGGAGGGATGTGGCCAGTGAATGAAAGAGTCAGAGCACATACACCAATTATCAGTCACATTACTGATATTAGATTTGTATGTTATATAAAACATACTATGCTTGTGACCTTGGGTTTCCATTCTCATCCTTTGTCAAATATCTTCTAATGTGACTTCTAAAGTTTCTATAAGTTTTACTCGTTATCAGCTACAATTTTGCAAGCACTCTTTCAGTATCAGAACATCTGATGTGGGAGAATTGTCTGTATTCTGTCAATCATGACAAATAAATGCTGATTGGCCATTAGCCAGGCAGGAAGTATAGGTGGGAAAACCAGACAGGAAGTAAAGGTGGGGCCAGAAGAACAGGAGTATTCTGGGAAGAAGGAAGCCCTTTCCCCAATCCTGCCCAGACCACCAAAGAAGCAGGATATGACCTGCCACACTGAGAAAGGTACTGAGCTATGTGGCTAACATAGATAGGGATAATGGGTTAACATAAGCTACCAGAGCTAATAAGAAGCCTGAGTTAATGGGCCAATCAGTTTATAACCTAATGTAGACTCTCTGTGATTTTCTCTGGGACTAAATGGCTGGGGGGAATGGGTGGGACATAAACCCCAACAAGCAGGCCTTCATGTTACACACATCTAACTTAGTTTCCATAAAAAAGTAAGGTGAAGTTTTTATATTAGAAAATCATGTTTTATGAAGTATAAATAGAGTGTTGCTCTAAAATAATAAGGTTAAGGTGAAGAAAATAGATGTGGAACGTTTCCCTGTTTGAGGGAAATGCCTTAATTATTAATGGTTGATATATATAATGTATAATTTTATTCATTAAAGAAATTTTAAGAATATTGATTTTAGTCCATTTTTGGAGATTAATTTTTATTTTATGTTGTATTAGTGTTCTGCTGTATGCATGTATTTGTAGCTCATATGGACCTAGAGCATGTGGAGGTGAGAAGAGGACATTGGGTCCCCCTGGAACTTGAACTTTGAATGATTGTAAGTTGCCCTGTGGGTTTTGGAAACCAACTTTTATCTTCTTCAAGAGTGACAGATGCCCTTAACATCAACCCCCTCTCTAGTCCCTTTTATCAAATTTTCTTTCATTTGTTTTGCTCATTATAGTTATAAACAATACAAGTTGAATTTTTTTTTTAACTAATGGATATTTAATGAGTCCTCTAATGCTCAATTCATGGGGTTCCCTCTGGGTTCTAGATTTTGGTATTAGGCTACCTAGTTGATAGCAATGATAAGGTTTGATAGGCATACTGTGGTGACATGAATGAGAATGCCCAGCTTAGGCTCACATATTTGCATGCTTTGTCTTCAGTTGATGATCTGCTGGGAAGTATTAGCAGGTGTGACTTTGATGAAGTAGATGCATCACTAGGGGTGAGCTTTGAGGTTTCAAGATCCCAGGTCAGGACCATTGGTTTTATCTTTCTTTACTGCTTAGAGATCAGGATGCAGTTCTCAATTGTTATGAACATGTTGCCATGTTCACCCCCGTGATGATAATAGACTCAGCCTATAAACTATAAGGAAACCCCAACTAAATACTTTCTTTTTAAAGAGTTGCTGTGGTCATGGTGTCTCCTCACAGCACTAGAACAGTGACTAAGACAGAAGTTGGTACCAAGAGTGGGATATTGATGTGACAGGCCTGATCATGCTATTGTTTAAAAGAATATAGAAGACTTTGAGACTCTGGATTCCAGAAGTGGTTGAACACTTTAAGCAGGGCTTGATGGGCTGCCATAGTAACAGATTAAAAGACAGTAATGCTGAGAGCAATATGGGCCCAGCTCATGAGGTTTCAGATAGGCAGAATATTAGTAACTTGGTTAGAGAACATTCTTGTGATATTTTGGCAAAGAATGTTGCTGTTTTTCTGCCCTTGTCCTAAAAATTTACTAGAGGCTAAACTGAAAACCGCTGGATTAATGGGTTTGTCAGAGGAGATTTCAAGACACCCCAGTGTCATGAGGTTATTAATGATCACTTTTATGCAGATATGTAATAAAAAAAAGCAAGCAGAACAAGGGAAAAATACAAAATGTGAGGTTTGAGGAAAAAGGGGGCACCAAGAAATGTACTGTCAAAAACATATGTTCCAATGCTCAAGGACATAAAAAGTTTAAGGAAAAGCTTGATGCTAAATGTAATAAAGAGACTGGTGGCCTCAAGGGAAGACCCCACCCAGCTAAGTTATGAAAATGAATTAAAGTTTAAATAGCAAAGAAAACTATCAACAACTGAAAGCTTATGGAAATAGAGATTATAACCCCAGCAAGTGGAAGAACTTGGCAGCTTCAGCTACATTGTTCTGGTTTTAGAGTCAAGGATACAACAAAGGGTTGGTGAACTTTGCCTCTTTGGCTAAGAAAAACTGATGAGGCCAACTGTGTCAGGAGTGTCTCTGTTTTTGCTTTAGTCCAGTATTTCTTCGCTGTATTCCTTTTCCTCCCATTGGACTATTAATGTCTATTCTATGCCATCGTATGTTGGAAGTACGTGATCTTCAAATGGAATTTAATTTTACAGGTCACATTTAAGAGATCGCCCGAGTCACAGAAGAGACTTTAGACTTTGAAACAGTCTTAAAAGTGAAAGATAATGGGGACTTTTGAAGTTTTTCTGAATATATTTTGCATTATGATATGGCTACAAGTCTATGGGGGTTGGGGAGCATAATGTGGTGGCTTAAATGTGAATGCCATCTCATAGAATATTATATATTTGTGTGCTTAGTGCCCAGTTCATCAGCTGTGAGGGAAAGATTAAGAGACATAACCTGTTGGAGTAGATGTAGCTTTGTTTAAGGAGGTGTGTCACTAGGAGTGGATTTTGGGTTTCAAAAGCCTGGGGCCTAGTTGGCTTTGTTGGAGGAGGTGCCTTAGCTTTGCTGTCTCTTAAGTGAAGACAACACCCTGTGGAGTGCTCTCTCTCTCTCTCTCTCTCTCTCTCTCTCTCTCTCTTTGCTTCCTGTAAATCAGGATGAAGCTCTCAGCTGTTGCATGCTTACATGATCCTCACTATGGGGATAAGGGACTCAGTCTTTGAAGCTGTAAGCCAGCCCCCAATCAATTGCTTCCTTTTATAGGATTTGCCTTGTCACCGTCTCTCTTCACAGCATTAGAACAGTGACTAGGACACATGGTCTTGTTTTAAGAGACTAAGATGAAAATTAGCAAACATTAAACAAAGTCTGAGGTGGGGGGCAAACTTGGACGATGGTTAAAAGTATAATTAGGATAAAAACATGGAATATGAGAGGATTCCCCACAACAGGAAGAGATTCCTCCATGTTACCCTTATGGTGAAATGAAATGGTGACTCAAAAGCCAGCTGGAAACTTTTTATCTCAAAACAGCTCCAAGTCATTAGAAAAATTCAAAGAGGATTAAAAAAAAAAAGCTTTATGTAGTAGATTTGTTTCTTCTGATGTTTGGGGTAAAGCATCTGGGGAATAACTCAGTTACTAAAATACTTATTGTGCAAATGTAAGGACCTAAGATTTATCCTCAGAACCCACAAAAGAACAAACAGAAAACATCTAAGCATGGCAGATTACACTTATAACCTAGCAGACAAATGGATTCCTGGGGTCAATGACAAACCATCTTGAACTAATTTGTGAGCCTCACGTCCCAGTAACAGAACCTGTCTCAGAAAGCCAGGGGAATGGTGTTTGAGGACCAATATTCTAGGTTGAAAAATAACCACCACACACACGTGCCTACATGTAAAAATGCACCTGCAAGCTTGCATGTGTCAGCATTCATACTAATGTACACTCACACATACAAATGCACACACACACACACACACAACAGTGCCTGCTATCATATTTTATTATCAATTTTGTCCTTTTCCTGTCATATTACTAGTTAGGAAGCAGCAGAACACAAGAAAAAACTGAATATTCTGTGTTATGGAAAGCCATGAGAAGGGGACCAAGGAGGAGGCTGAGCTCTTCTGTGTTTTCACTTTCAGATCTTTTGGGTGCTTTTCCTGCTAAGACATAATGATGAATATCACAGAGGAAGGAAAATCACATATTACATAGGCAATTTTTTTGACTTATTTTAGTTGGAAGAAGGACGAAGGGACAGATAAAGATGTAGGTATTTTTGTGTAGCTGGAAGTTGACTTTACTATCCAAATATTATGGCAATGATTAAAATATGCAAAATTGGAAAGTAGATAACAAATTACAATGATATAGAATGATGGCTATATCAGAGGAGAAATAAATGTAAAAGCATATGGTAACAACCTTTAAAGTTAGAGTAAATAGGTATTAAAGCTCAGCCATTATTGAATGTAATACCTCGTTTTGAGGCAGGATTTCTCTATGTAGCTCTATATAGCCCAATCTGGCCTGGAACTCACTGGCTACTTAGACCAGGCTTACCTAGAACTGACAGACATCTACCTGCCCCTGGAGTGCTAGGATTAAATGTATGCACCACCATATCAGATGAATATACAAACCTTTTAGAGTCAATATATAAGTATATAAACTGACTGCTTTAATTAAAGGGACTTCCAACCAGGTTGGCTTCAAGTGTTAGTAGCTGGCAAAACTGGACTAGTAACCAAAGCTACACTGATACAATTGGAATAATCCAAGTGGTTAAAGAAGAGGACTAATATTCCCCCAGATAGTCATTGTCACTTGTTTTGGTATTGTTCATATGGGAGCTAATAAAGGGTCCATTTTTTCTATCTCCATAATAAATTATATAACAAAACAATTAAGAGTCCATAATCTTAATGATACTAATACAGGATAATGCCCAAGTCTACCATGTATCTGCCTTTGAGAACTACAACAAATAGTACAAATCTCTAAACATTCCTTCCCCTATCTGATAAAGCTGTCATAGCTGTCTTATAGGCAGAGTGGGAATGAAGTTGTATAAAGTATATAACAAGCATAGCATACAAAATGCCATCTGGTCATCATACCATTTTCTGCTATTCATTTTCTTAGTAGAATTCTGAAAGCATAAAGGCTTTATTTCTTTCTGTGCATGTCATTTTTCCTACCAGAGTTACATTGTGGTGATTAATCTGATTGTTTCATGATGATTAACCAATGGTGATATAACAATAGATCATGCTGTGGATGACTGATTTGATACATATAAGGGAATCCAAATAGAAGAATTTGTGTTGGAAATGACAGTCTTGTGTGTGAGCAACAGAACCTTCCTATGTCACCCAGGCTCATCTCAAACTCATGGCTCCAAAGCATCCTCCTGCCTCAGCTTCCTGAATAGCAGGGAAGATAGGTATATGCTGTTGTCATCAGTTGAGGTCACATCTATTTCTGTTCTGAAGCACACAGTCATTTTATTGGATCCCATTTGCTTACTCACTATCCTAGAGAGGAGCCTTTAGAGGTTTGCTCTTGCTGTAGACAATAGCAACACCACAGATGAAATAGGAAGCCAGCAGTTAGTAATTTTGACAATCAGTGTATTTTAGAATGATCTATATCCAGGATATGTTCTCTACCATGCTACAGGGCTTATAAATTTTATTTACGACTCATAAAGTTTTATATTCTAGTATTTTTCAGAGGACATCCTTTATGCCATGTTCTGTCCTTTCATTATACTGATAACTGTCCATTTTGGGTGAAGAATGAGATTGCAAGTGGTTTTTATGCTATTTCAGAAATATGAAAGAATTTAATTCTTTTTCCAATATGACAGTGCTGCAATTGAAACATATCATGTTTGGGCAATAAACTAATTGTAGTAAAGAGCATAAATCAGGCACCCTCTCACACACTGCAGTGGATAATAAAATGAGCATTTCTTGACCACATAGAAATTTCAGAAAGGGTGTCAGATTGCTTGGAGTCTTCCCTGCTACTTCCCTGCAGACCATAGAACTCTGGCCAGTCTCCTACTGAGAATAGGGTAGCTAGTCCTTGGGTGATACTGGTGCTGAATTTGGTTCTTCTACCCGAAGGGCTTCCTGAAATGAATCTAAGTTTGGAGGGAGACAGGTAAAGTAAGATTTTTTTTTCTCAGGTTTTGATATAGCATCTACCAGCTTCCTCGTGTACTTCAGGGGACCCTGAACAGTGCATAGAAAGGCTGTGTGTTTTTGTTTGTTTTTTAAAAAAATCAATTTGCTTCTAAACATCTTCAAATATTTACTACCTTGTGTGGAAAGAAGGATTTTTTTTTGTTTTTTTTCTGTCTTAGTTCTGCCTCTGGGAAGAAACATTTCTGTTCACTTGCCAGCTCAGGAGGGATCTAGACATAAATTGCCACTTTACTGTAGGTCTCATGCAGCCACTCTATAAGGACATCATGAGGCTTGGGCTGTGTTTTCCAGGACTCAGCAGCCTCTACGGTCACAGCAGAAAGAAAGGCATACTTTCCATTGCTGCCCCCTCACAGGTTCTAATGGTCTGCCACAGGTGTCACCCAAATAAACTGTACCCAGTTTTCATGTTGAATTAATACCAACAGTGGCAGCATTATTTTTTTTAGCAGGAAGAATTAATTCTCTTACTGTTAAATATGACCTTCCTCATATACACTATAGATCCAGACCTGGTATAAGTCTGTCTGTCTATCAGTGCCTTTGGTCAGTGTTATTGTAGAAATAAATTTTTTCCGGTGAACTGTGTTAATTCTCTTTAGCATCATAATGAGGTCCCAAAAAATTTAAAACTCATCCTTCAGTCTCTCTGATGGCATATTTGCATGTGAATCAGATGTCAATCTTGGCTTTTCATGTTAAAAACTATCATGACAGGAGGCCAGCTTGACCAGAATAGCTCAAAGTTTTGATTTTTAGTTTTCCAGAAGAAAGTCACAGGGTGGAGAAAGGCAATTTGATTAGTCTATTGATATTTGGTGGATACTGCCCATATACCATACTGTCTGCAAAGCTGGGTCCAAAGAAAAGGAGAGACTAGAACCCTGTCTAAAGGCATTTGAATGCTCTGGGGGAAATGAAATTGAGAGCTTTGCTGAATACTGTTAAAATCAGGGATAGTGCTCAGTCATACGACAAACTAACAAGAGCTTTCCAGAAACATGCTTGTATCTGAAAAGGGAATAGCATACGACCTGGCATTGGAGACCAATGGAATTCTTTCTCCTTGACTGAACTATGTAAGTTAGGCTTTTATGAGAAGTACAAATAGAGGTAATAATTCTTGCCAACCTAAGGGATTCTGAAGAGGTCAACAAAATAACTTAGGTAAGGAACCAAGACTGGTGACATGAATTTGCTAAAGAAACAAATCGCTTTTATTCCTTAGACTAGCTTCACGATAGAAACTGTTTTAAAAAAAATGCAATTTAAATGTGATAAAAGGAAGACAGATCTAGATGAAATAGCTCTTTGTAGATTTAAGTTCTATCAAAGTCTCTGACAGCTCTTCCTACCACAAAGGCATAGGTTGAAACATACTATTTATTCACTGCTCAAATTGCAAAAAAAAAAAAAAAGAGATCATATTCATAAATCTCTTCTGGAAGGTTTTTTTTTTTTTTTTTTTTTTTTTTTTTGCTTGATGCTTTAGTAGTTACTAGACTCTCCGCAGATTCATTATAACAGAGAAAACAAACCTTCCAATACGGTCGGCTGACTGCACACTTTCACTGTCATTCCTTATTGCTATTATTTTAACAGAGCATTAATTAAATTTATTGTTGGAATCAAGCACTCACTTGAATTTGTTTTGATTTTCCGACGAATTAGTTGGCAATATTGATAGATGAGAGGGATTCACGTTTTATTATAAACTTCATACATCAGAGAAAAATCCAACTGCAGGCACGAAATGCTTCTGTGCTGACAACATTCAGAGCAAAGGAAGGCTCGCTGGAGAGGAAAAGAGACAAAGACCCGGCGATGTGTTAGGTATTAGATTGTTTTAGTACCTTTCCATTTATTTTCTCTTTCTTCTGTTTCTATGTTGATCTGGTTTCTTGTGTTGATTTCTACTAAAAGAGAAACCATGGATCTATTAATAAGGGTATTTGGTGAAAAAAAAAGATTTTGTTATGGATGCTATTCCTGCATTTATGTCTGTACACAACTTGCATGTTTGGTGTCTTCAAAGGCCAGAAATAGTTTTGGATACCTTAAAACTGGGCTTACAAATGGTTTTGAGCCTTCATGTGTGTGTTGGGAATCAAACCCAGATGCTCTGGAAGAGCATCCAGTGCTCTTAATTGCTGAGCCATTTCTCTAGTCCCCAAAATTTCTTTAATATATAAAATCCAACAGAATTTGTTCCTCACTGTTGACTGTAGCCAACACAGCTACCTCATACTAAAATTTTAAATGTCATGGTATTTCTAAGCAAACAGATTGCTTTCCTATCAAGAAAATGACTTCTTTGATACTTGGAAATTCCAAGTACCTTAGTAAGATTTAAACAGTTCTTACGAGCATTAAAACTGTAAAAGTATCATATATGCTAAAAAATTATGCTCTGGATTTAATGATCAAAGTTTTTCTTTTTTATTAGAATTTCAAATTATTGAAAAGATTGCTACATTCCATTGTTAAATGCCTTAGACATGTTTATATTTGGGTTACTGGTAGAGGCTTTGTTCTATTGCTACAGTAGATTATAGGTTTTCCTTATTTAAATCTGAATGCTCGGATAATTCATTGGAATTGACATGTAAGAAGTGTTTCTTAGCATACAAATCCTACCAAATATTTGAGACACTATGTTGTTCTTTTAAGGAATATTTGGTTAAACATGAAGTGATGGATTGCATCTTGACATTTTCAGAAATATGTCATTATACCCCTTTCTTTTCCATTTCCCTCTCCCACTGCTCTCTCTACCTCATTCTTTCTGTTCCTTTCATGCTGATCCCATTCCTCCTCAAAAAGTCCTCTCTTCTGCTTTCAGAATGCCCTTCATCTCTCCTCCCTCCTTAACCCTCCTTTCAGAGACTTCCCTCCCTCCTCATGGCCGTGTCTACGGTCATCCTAACACACACACCACACACACCATAAACACACACTTGTTGCAGGGGGCTGCTTGTTTGTCCCGACTGCCCAGAACTGAAATAACCACACAGAAACTGTATTAATTAAATTACTGCTTGGCCCATTAGCTCTAGCTTCTTATTGGTTTACTCTTACATCTTAATTTAACCCATCTCCACCTACCAGCAAAGTTTCAGCATATCTACCTCCGGCCTTGGATCCATGGCATGTCCCTGACTCTTTCCTTCTCCCAGCATTCAGTTCTTTCTTCCCTGCCTACCTAAGTTCTGCCCTATCAACAGGCCAAGGCAGTTTCTTTACTCTTAACCAATGAAAGCAACACATAGACAGAAGGACCTCCTACACCACACACTTGTGCACATACATATACATAATACATACACACACACATACATACCACATACACTATACACACACACCACACACACATACCACATGCTCCATACACACATACATGCTCACATGCTACACACGCACCATACACACCTATGCACAATCACACCACACATACACACACACCATTCACATAAACCACACACACTAGTCATATGGCACAAACACACACATTATAGATCCCATATATGAGGTAAAACATGGTATTTGTTTTCCTGTAGTTGGCTTATTTTCTTTGTCCTAATCATCTCTAGTTCATGCATTTTCCTGGCAAATTCTAGAATGATAACATTTTTAGGGCTGAAACAATTCCTTTGTGACATGTACCTCATTTCCTTCATTTGCCTGCCACTCAAAACTCAAAGGGGATTCCACTCATACCTTAGTGAATGTGAATGACACAGTAACAAACATGTGTAAGCATCTATTTTGTATGTTGGCTTAAAGTCCTGCAGGTATATAGCTGACTCATAGAGTTGATCCATGTCTATATGCTGGCTTCTATAGAGGTTGCAACATGTTCAGTTCCTAGCAATACGATGTAAACCTGCCCCTGTCCCTACAACCTCACCAGTCTTTATTGTTTTACATTTTCTTGACAATAGCTATTCTAAGAGGGATGAGATGGGACCTCAAACTTATTTTCATTTGCGTTTCCCTGATGGCTGAGTGCATTGAACACTTTTTCAGATACTAGTATCTTACCTGACAATTCTCTGAGCAATTCTTTAAAAAATAGACATTTTTATAAGAGATAATTTTCATGCTGTACTATGTGGTCACCTGGTTTGACAGATCATTTTACCTCACTAAAAATGGTAAAGTAAGCTGAACATTGAAAAATAGAAGCAACATTGTGTTTCTGAATGCAAAATGATGTTGTCACATGAAATATTTAGAGACAAAGACTTGTCTTCTGTTCTAAGTCATGGCTTTATTATTTAAAGAATATTTGCAATTTTGTATAATTGATTTGATAGTTGATACATAGCAATTTTTTCTACAAAGCAATCTTTTATGAATTCGTTCAAAAAATCTAATATAAACTATAATCAGAAAATAAAGGTTTGAAGACATCCATATATTTTAAGCTGGCATGTTCTTAATAACAAATTTTATAGATAGCATGTACTAAAATAAAATAATCTATTATATTTCTCACATAATGTTCCCGTGGTTTTCTCTATAAACATTGCCAAGTTGACCTCACCTATAAAACCCATTTTATCTAATTATGGCTGCCAGTTGATGGCTGCACCATGTGGAACGAAGGCTTAAGCATCAGGTCTGATGGTCTTGCAATGTTCCAGCAACCTCCAGGTGATAGATTCTGCCAAATGTCCTGGCGGGGGACTGCTCCGAAATGATCCTATTGACCACAGTGCAGTCATTGGCAGGGACTGTGAATAAAACCTTGTGGTTGTTTGTGAGATTTTTTTCTGTGAACTAGGATGTAATATAAACAGCAAGTTTGTTTTCACCTTTCTTTTCTCCTTCTTTCCTTTCTTCAATCATATGTTATGGTTATTAAAGTTGTAAGCATCTTACATTGCTCATGTTGGTTTCGCTTTGGAAACTGTAATAGCAAAAATGGAAATAAAAGCAACTTTTAAGAAATGATCTGATTATTTTTATTTTATGTATGAGTGCTTTGCCCATGTGTCTAAATTTGCACTCAGGGGCCCAAAGAAGGTATCAGTGGTTATGGGCCACCATGTAGATGTTGGAAACTGAACTCTGGTTCTCTTCCAGAAAAACCAGTGTCCTTAACCACTGAGCCATCCCTTTGGCCCCAAAGCAATTTCTGATAATGTATTTCAGACAGCTCACTGCTATGAATGGAGATTTTTATTACTGAATTTTACAGTTTTATATTACCCTTTTAACTGAAGGAAACCTTAAAGGAAAAAAATAGGGATGTAATTTTATATAATTAGTTTCAAATTATATGGTGAGAACCAGTATGCACTATATTCATTATTAATACATATACACAGGAAATTTTGAATAACAAAAATACAGTCTCCTCTGGGTTGGAAAGGCTTAGTTCATGCATATTTTTTATACAACTGCAGAAATAATTTAAAATAAAAAATCTCAATGAGAGCAAATTCATTAATTTCAAAATTGTGTATCACTCTGGGCCCTGAAATAATGGTATATATTTCATATGATTAGTACTCAACAAAATAATAATATGCTCTAATTAAAACTGCAATCTGAGAGCAATGTGGGAATAATTAACAGACATGAGACTTTCATGTCCAGGGCCAATTCTTACTGACTCTCGGTATATAGCAGAAGTTTTAAGTACTTTGGAAATACAGGAAGCACTCTTTGATGAACATATAGTTAACATATGTAAAGCATATAAAATATTTGTACTAGAAGGCAGGTCTCAATCAGAGTTTATGAATGGAGAGAGGATATCACTATTATACTTTTGATCTAGTGATGTTTCTCATTAAGGTTAACAGTAGTTTCCTTCTTAGAATCCATAGTGGCACCAGACATTTTACTGGAGCTCATGCTAGGGAGGCACTATCAGGAAGAACAACCAGTGCACTGTAATTATTTCTTCTCATATACTTTTGGTCCTGATAATGTGTATGCATATATACGTGTGTGTGTGTGTGTGTGTGTATACCTGGTTTACATCTGGTAACGCCAGCCCTTTCAGAGCATGTGTGTGTGCGCTTGTGTGCATGTGAGTGTGTAAATGTCTAGAGTGGATGCTGGGTATCTTCCTCAGTAGCTCTCTACTTCATTAATCGAGGCAGACCCCTTGAAGCACTTAGAGCTTCCTAATACTGCTAGCCTATCTGCAGCATGTTCCAAGGATTTCATCAGTGCCTCCTAAGTGCTGAGATTAGAGGTAGCTGCTACACCTGTCCTGCTTGTACATGCTTTCCTGGCATCTGAACTCTGGTACTCGTGCTTGCATGACACACACTTTATCCAGTGGACTTTGTCCCTATCCCCTAACTTACCCTTTCATCGTTAAATATTGTCTTTTGCTTTGAACACATTAAGCATTATTTCATTGCTTAAGACTTTATAGCTTTAATTTTATATTGATTACCTTATTTATATAAACATTTGTTTGCTCTGAGGAACAAGGAATATGCTACTGAAGTAAATAGTTCATTAATTTTTTTGTCAGTCTTGGTGCTATTTACATGCATACAAATGAAATTAAACTGTCTCCCAGGAAACTTATAGAGGATGCATTTCAAGTCCATGAATTAATGCAAATCATAAGGTTACATCATTTGGGTATAATCTGGATTCTTGGAAGAATGGAAACTAAGCAACTCTGGGCCCTGCATTATTCATGAAAGTTGGATCTTGGCACTTACATTCTGAGGTATAGAGCTACCCGTCTGTGCAGGTGCACTGTAAAGGTCAGCATGTGTCTGGGTCAGCCTGTCATGTGGGAGGAAAAATGATTATGCTGCATCTTTATTTGGGGAGGTGCAGTGTGCTTTTCTGATGCCTACTATAACTATATTTCTCCTGTTTATTGCTACTGTAACTGCCATGCTTCCAAGTCAAGAGCAATCGTGCTTCATCTCTAAGGTGTTCTCCATTGAAAGGTATATTATATTCATTGTATCCCTAAGAAAGGGAATGCACTTCCAATTAAACTAAGACTTTTGGGAATCTAGAATATCATCCCCATTGTAATGATATTACAATGTGAAAAATAGAGGAGTAATTTGGATTTGTTGAAATACAGTACAACTTTATTGTTTTAAGAATAGTGATTGAGAAGAAAGTCTTGAACATAATCCAGAATGTCCTTGCAGAGAATAACAGATTGGAGGCTCTATTTCTTTCAACAAAATTAGAAAGAGGAATGTCAGAATATTAGGGCTAATAGCAGGGTGCCTGTGTTGACTGTCTCTATGGCTCTATCTACCTTGTTTAATTACTGTCAATTACTTTTAGTATGATACAAAGAACAGTAAGAACACTTCAGCAGCATTCCATATACTTACAGCCTTAATAATACACTATTTTTTTAATTCAAAATGTATTGAAAAATAAAGAATACAGTTATTCTTATTATATGCCATGCTTAATAGACAAAACAGGCAACCACCAGATCTCAACAGCTCACCATTTTTTTAACTATCAAAATGACAGCCCAAGGTTCTGTGATAGTTTATCAAGGGATAATTGCAATATCTATCAGTTATTCACAATCTCAGCTCTTGGCACATATATTTTGTTAATTAAAGCTGAAAATCTACAGACAAAATGAAGTGCCCAGAACTTGAATTTTAATAAATGCAGATGAGACCAAAATGAGAGTAGTCAGGCAAGGCGCCCAGATGCAAAGCTTGTCTTGTGTTTACCTTGCAATTCATTAGATTTTGCTCAGCTGCGAAAGTAACTCCAGGAGTAAAGATAAAAAGGAAAAGACTGCATTTGAAAAAATATAGAAATAAAGAAAATTCCATGAATATGAATCACCAACTTTTCTCCATATCCTTAGTTCAGCTTTGCATGTGGGGAACAAGGTCCTATCATGAAGGCAGACAAAAGAGGCCAGCAGCCTTATGAGCTCTCTCCCCTCTTTGCCTCCAAGAATACAGACTTTGTCAGTTCTAAGGATCTTAGTTCTTTACATATCCTAAAAATCTACACTTTGAGATTTATAGTCTTAAAATAGGAAGAGAGTTCATATGCATGCTTTTTCTCCCCCTCTCTAGGTGAGAAGTATTTTTAAAATTTCAACCCAAATTTTCCAAGTTAACAGATATCTTTCATACTGGTAAGCTAAATCCTGTCATTGCATGTATTGTTCATTAGGAAAGGTGTTAAAAATCACACCAAAAAAAAAAGGCAGCATGATTCATGTTATTTACCACTGGTAACTGGCATGAAGTGAACCTTATTGTTCATGATTCTGTCTCTCCTGTTTATAAAAGCAGTAGAGGCAGCTGTTTGATTTACATTAATGTGAATGTTAGGTCTGCAGCATTTAGCACACAGTTTTGCCTAGAGAAGATGGCCAAAATATTAAGGTTCCAAATGTGATTTCAATAGAACTGACCCATGAAATATTATCCTTTAAAAATGGTCTTAACTCATCTGAATATGGAATGGTGTCTAATAATGATGAGTTAAAACCAGCAAAAATTTGTTTTCTTCCTCCTTTTGTGAATAAAATTTTATAAATATTGTGTTCCTCACACAAAGGTGAACCATATCTTTAAACTAGTACTTATAAATTGCACTTATCGATGGGGCTTACGTTGATTTTCCGCTCATGCATCAATACACAGTGGTCATCTATCCCACCTTCTTCTACACTTGACCCACTCCTGTCACAGTTCCCAGTGCACACTGATAACTATTGTGCTTCATTTCTTGTTTCTACTAGTGTGATAGAGAGTATGTCATACTACCTTTCTGTGTTTCAGCTTTTCTACCTCAATTAACACACTTTCCCCCAGTATTATGCAATTTTGCTACAAATGACAGAATGTAATTTTATACATAGATAATTCTCCATTTACTTTACTGTATATTTACTATATAGAATACACATCTGCACACACACACACACACACACACACAAATATATGTGGGAGAGAGAGAGAGAGACAAAAGAAAGAGAGAGAGAATTCTACATATGTGTTGATGGGACCTGGTTGTTTTCTGTACTAGAATGTTATAAAAAGTATTGAATTGAACATTATCCTGAAGGTGTCTCTGGTATATACTACTTTCTTCAATTGGAATGTGTGAATAGGTATAGGATAGCTAGATTATACATTAGTTATACATTTAATTTTTTTGAGACCTCTATACTTCTTTCCATGGTGGATGCATGGTAGATCCCACCAATGGTATATAAGGATGTGTTAGATTAGAAATTAGATGAAATAACTTGAAAACTATTATGGAGGATGCAAGTTCTGTTTTCATGCACAAGGTAGATGAGCAATTTTGTTGCACATGTAAACTTAGAAGATCAAGTTTATCAAATAAAAATTGTCCAGAATGACTTAAACCCTCATACTAATACTAATATGAATTCTTTCAAAACTACTTGAGAAAAAGCTAACAGGCTTGCCCCCAAAATGAACATTTGATGCTTATTTTCATTTATATAGACACCTTAAACTAACAATTATAATGAATATATTTCCTAGAATGCTCCATGAATTTTCCAACCAAATCAATATATGGGCATATAGATAAGAAAGACTAACCTAGGAAGAATTAATTGGATGATTTGAATTGTTTTAAAAGTATATTTTTGTTGAGAAATATCTAAAAGTAGCCATTTCTTAGGTCTGCTAGTTCTCAAACTCCCTAATACTGTGACCTTTTAAAACATTTCTCATGTTGTGGTGACCCCCAATCATAAAATTATTTTATTACTAGTTCATGGCTGTAATTTTGCTACTGTTATGCATATGTAAATATCTGTTATGCAGCATATCTGATATGTAACCCCTCAAAGGGGTCACATCCCACATTTGAGAACTATAATCTTATTGAATTAGCTACTGTTCAGTATTCATACTCTTCACTGAGCAGGATGTGAATTTCTTTAGTCCTGATCATAGGCACAAACTAATTTCACCTTCAAAGTAGGGTGAACAACTAAGAGAACATTACCCATTAGACAGATGTGTAAACATGAGACTGTTGGAATTTTTTGTTACTGTTTATATATTTGGAGGCAAAGTCTTACTCTATCTTCCAGACTGGCCTTGAGCTCACAGTATTCTCTGCTAAAGTTTCCCAAGTCCTAAGGTTATATGTGTGAGCCTCCATGCCCATCTCTTGCTGTGTTCTCCCCATCCAGTCATAATGGTTCTTAATTCCAGTGCAATTATATGAAGGACATGTATTTACCAAAACATTTACTAAATGCAAGAAATACATCAAACTGCCACATAGAACCAGAGGCAAATAATATTCTGGATGATATTCTAGTTAAAACAGTGTATGATTTCATATTTAGTGTTCAACACAACACTATTATTGTATAAGCACAACTTCTATTGATAGTTTTCATATGTTACATCTCCAATGATTAAAAACATCCACATTTTTGTACACCCTTTCTGCGGTATGATGAAGGCATTACTCCTAATGTTTGCATACATTAGGTAGCCTAATACTGATGTTCATGCTGTATGATGGAAGAACAGCACCTGAAAGCAGCAGTAACATTTGGGTAGCTTCATCAAGAGGCAAAGGAACACCTACTGAATGGAGAAGCAGTGCTCTCCATCCTGGACACCATTAAACGGTGAAGAGCCAAGTCTTCCACTACTTCTTTCTGTTTAATTTATTTCTCTATATGTCCCTCCTTTCCCTTGCTGCTTATCAGTTCACTAATTCAAATAGATTCCATTGCCTTTCAGAATTAGTCTTTAGAAATATCCTTGAACATATTTTGATCAATAATTGACCTTGCACATTATGAAATAAGCTGCTCAGACACTACTTTGATCATAGACTATAAAGATGCACCTGGTTCCCTTTGGGATTTCTTAGAGATCCAATGCCATGCAGCTAGGCACTTGCTCTCATCTGCCACTGCTCCATCCAGAAGGAAGTGCTAAATCTTTTCTCTGCTTTTTGCAAAGAAGAGTAATCTCATAAAAAAGAAATAGTTTAGTAAGAAATAGTTTTAAACCCCTGCAATATTTTACTGTACTTGAATTCACACTTGCTAAAGATGCGAATGTGCTTTGTATGCTTTATAAATAGACTATGCTAGGCTTTGAACTACCCACGCTGTTCTGAGATTTGAGAAAATTCTGTTGGCTTGATGATCCAACTTAAGCCCTAATGTGAGTCATAAAAACACAAGGCAGAGAGCCTCTATTTGGATCATTGTTTGCCATGCAGGTAAAAGTGAATTCATGGTTAGGCACACGCCTATCCTTTTGAGTCACAGGGAAGCCCATTAGATAGTCCTTCTTGACCCCATACAGACAAATGCAGCTATTCTTTTCCTGGAAAAATTATATTTTATTATTTTTCAAGCCTAAAATGAACCAAAACGGATTCATTTATATGTTAGGCATCTGTCAAAAAGTGGTAACAGCATGATGTAGGTAAAATATTGAATCAGATTTTCACAGCTATCGAAATCGCTTTCATAAGTGTGGACACTAAATCTTACAGTGAATTTCTAAAGAGCATTTATGGTAGTATAGAATAAGATACTTTTCTCTTATTATGTACATATAGATCCCATTGTTATATAGTTCATATTACGGAATACAGGCTTTATCTTCATATAGTATTATTACCCCTGCTTACTTGACTCTCTCAATTTTTGGGGGATAAAGTCAAATTTGCTTAAAACTTTATGATAGAATTCAATTGTGCCACAGATATGATTTTTAAATATCTTAAACTCCACAGTTAACAGATATCTGGTACTTCTTAGTACCTGGACATAATATTTTTAGCATTAATGAAAAGTAAGATCTAAAACCAATACATGGCAAGTGTGATGAACTGGATGGAAATGGTTCAAAATTCCCTCGCAGGACCAAGCTGTTTAGGTGCTTCAAGAACATGATGAGTGAGTGACTGTTGACATCACATCTAAGCAGTAAGACTGGAACAGTTAAGAATAGGCAGAAACACTTCTGTGAAGCCTGTAGGTAGGGTAGTGGCATGGCGGGCAAATGGAGCTCAAACTTGGGGAACACTGGGAAGAGCTTAGGTAACAGTGAGGAAGGTGAACCTCAGGGTGAGAGGACAGATCTCCAGACTTCAGAGACAGGTGGTAGAGAATACTAGAAATGAAGACTGAACTTGTCAGCATGTTCACGTTTATGACTAAAATACTAAGCTATATCATCTGCTCATTAAGTTCTTCATCAGTAAATTTATCAAGAAAATGATTTTTTCTTAAACAATGGAAATGAGTAGCTTTCTGTGTCTAGGAAAACCTTTTACATACTGTAATGATCTCTACCTTCTTTAACGATTGAACAATGCAGATATGTGTGGTACATTTCAGTGGATGGGGAACCATTAATTTTAGGACAATTTTTTCCCTAAAATATCTGTTTGCTGGAGTGATCTTAAGTAAAATACCAAAAATACAGTATTAAAATTCTCAGACACATATTTAGGAAAAAGAACAGTGCTTCCATAAGTAGTATTTTATCAGTAAGAATGTCCTGGGAGTGACTGGAGAGAGCTTGTGTTTAATAGCAGTTACTTTTCTTGCAGAAGTCTTTGGTTCACTTCCTAGCACCTACTTGGCAGCTTGCAGCTTCCTGGAACTCCAGTCCAGGGATCAGATACCTTTGCTGGCCTCCTTGTGCACCAGACACTTATGTGGCACACATGCACAGATGCAGGTAATCATACATGCACATAAAGTGAAAACAAATCCTTAAGACACCTTACACCTTGCCCCTTACTTCCTGTGACAGACAAGTGAGCTGACCCTCCCCCTTTTCGGCTACAGCACTCAGGACCAGAAGGCCCTGCTCCTCTCCTAGGCAGCATAGTAGGGCTGACCCTGTTGGCAGAGGTGTGAGGCAGAAGATAGCCCTAGGCTGTGAGAGTAGGGATAGCTGGCCACACCCCTTTACCTGTCCAGTGGTAGTGAGGGAGAGGGAAAGATGCCCTCCCCCAACCTGATGTTGCCACCTTTGGTTGACTAGGGAGCTGACTCTCCCATCACCAGCTGCAGCACTCTGTGAAGTGGACATTTCACCACACCGGGGCAGCAGAGCAGAGCTTTCCCTGTTGACAGAGTTGTGGGTGAGCCAGCTCCAATGTACTCATGGGAGAGCTGTCCCCACTGCAATCTGTCATGTGGTGGCATGGGCAGGGGAAAGATCCATATATCCATCCATCCCTCTGCAACCATCAATGCCTGAGGCCGGTGGAGGAGTTGGCCCTAAGGTCTTAAGAGTTGGAAAGTAGCCTCTACCCCTTGCCTGGACAACACAGTAGAGATGGCCCTGAAGGTGGGGGTGTAAGAGAATCAACTCTAAGGACCTGGAAGTAGAAGAACTGGCCCCACCCTCTGCTCACCCTTTTAGGGGGTGAACTCACCCTGGTGGTAAAGACAGGGGAGAGGTGGCGGGCTGTCCAACCCTGCAACTACCTAGGCCCAGAACCAGGGTGAAGTGTTGGCCTGCCCCAACATCTACTACATGTGTGATCTGCTGGAGCATGGGGCCTAGGGTGAAGAGAGTCAGTCTTATTGACCCAGGGCTGCAGTATCACCACAACAAAAGGCAGCAACAGAATGTCCAGGAAGAGTCCCAGTTAGGCCCCAGCATTAACTGTGTAGCAGAGACCAGGGACCTCGAACAAGACCGATGATTCTTTGTGATGATACCCACTTGTATATGAAAATGTATGGATAAAAGTGTTTGCTGAGTGACTCCCTGATTCATTGCAGGTTGATGATGAGATTTTCCCTGTCTCCCCGACCCCTTTCTTTTTTCTCTTACATTTTATTTTGTTTTATGCTGGGGAAAGGAGGAGATGGGTGGGGTCAGGAGGCACAATGTGAAAGACACAAAAAAATAAAGATAATTAATAATAAAAAGATTAAACCAAATCATTGTTTAAAAAAAGACAGTGAACTGGGAAAGAATGAAGTTCAAATGAGAAGTAGAGGTAAGGGGAAGGAAATCAGGCAAGAAAAGAAAAGATAGGAG
>PVIU01019190.1:0-36914 GCA_004026605.1 Ondatra zibethicus | reverse complement strand
TCCAGATGAATGTGCTCATGGACTTTTGTAGCAATACAATGAACAGGAGTTCTCATTTATGTGGATACTATTTCTATGTGTATGTGTGTGGTGTGTGTGTGTGCACGTGCATGTGTGCATGTGGAGGCCAGAGAGTGATGTTGGGGGTCTTCTTCGATTGCTCTCCACCTTTTTCTTTCTTTTTAACTGAGGCAAAGTTACTCACGAAACCCAGAGCTCACCAATTTTAGGTAGTCTAGTTAACCATATTGCCTAGCAGGACCCCGTCTTTGCCCTCAGGATGTTGGAATTATGGGTAGTCTCCCACACTTCCCATCTTTCATGTGGAGCTGAGGATCTGAGCTCCAGTCTTCAGTGCTCCCTGGACCTGGCACCTGTTTTTGATAAATTATTTCATGGAAAAAGAAGCAAATAAGATCCCCAAACAACCACATTCTAAGCAACACCAAAGAGCAGCCAAGTGCAGCTGCATCTCAATATCTTAGGGGATTGCCTTTCAAACATGAACTTCAGGCTCAAAACAGCAAGAGAGAGTTACATTCAATCTAGCACATGTACCAAGGCAAGAAATCTGGCGGGGTTTGTCCTCAGACATCCAGATACTACAATGGCTCAGATACTGAAAGGACTTTGCACCCCTCATTTTGGAGCACCCTGCTCAAATGCCACTGTTTTTGTCAAGTTCATCAATTCTTTTTTCTTTCCTCTTTTCTCTCTTCCTGTTGATCTGTTTCTTTAAAAATTATTTTATTTTTAATTATTTCTATGTCTCTGTGTGGGCACCTGCACATGAGTGTAGGAGTGCAGGTACTCACAGAGGCCAAAAGAGGGCGTTGGATCTGCAAGAGCAACAGTTACACCAGTGATTGTGATCTGCCTGATGTGGGTGCTGGGATCTGAATTAGGGTCCTCTGGAAGAGCAGGAAGCATTCTTAACCATAATGGCACTCAGGAGAAGGAACTCCAGGTGGAAGCTGGTAATTCATATCTCAGCAAATCCAGGCAGGGCGTGTGAAGGAGTGGAGTAGCTGTGGAAATTTCTGGTAGGTGTGTTTGATCCAGATCGGGCACTTAGGAAGAACGAGGCCTGGAGAGGGCTGTGGCGGCACAGTGGAGCGAGAATTTGCTGCAGGCATCATTTATTGAAAGGAAAATGATGTTTGTTCTACCTGGAGCTGCTTAGCCTTCTCTGCAGGGGTTGGGCTGGACCGGCACTCTGACGGCTTTGTAGGCAAGGCCATTAGAACAAAGCCATACATCCCAGAAGCTCGATTACCATCTTATTTCTGTGTTGGTCCAGATAAGAGTCTCAAATACTCTGCACTCTTGCTGACAGCATCCTTGCCCGTGGGCAGGCACGTAGGTCACATGACGGAAGGCAGCTGATATCCACCCCAGCTGCTGCCCTGGAGTGATGCACAGAGTCACAAGGGAGCCCTGGGTGTCATCTGCTGCTCTCTGTGCCTTGGGGGATCATTTCTGAATCTCTGGATGATTTTCCCACGGAGAGTTGCTGTGTCTGATCTTGATTGTGGTGCAAGCAACCTCTCACCTAATGGCAAGTGGTCCCAGCTGTCCTGGGAAGGCCTTCCAGTGTGTTTTCTGTGACTTTATCACACCACTGGAGATGGAGGGGTGGCTTATAGCTTAACTCACAGTTCTGGAGGATGGAAGTCCAGGTGTGGCAACATCTGGCGAGGACCTCATGCTAGGATGTAACATGGTGGAAGAGTGGAAGGAGAAGAGGGTGTTCATAACAGAGGGAGACCACACTGGGGCTGGCCTTCCTCTGGACTGGCCTGCTCTTTCTAGAATGAACCTATTCCAGAAAGACGGCAGTCAGTCCCTGGGAATGAATGAATCTCCTCTGATCAGCCCAGCTCTCAATACCATGATATCAACAATGAAGTTTCAACTGGAGCTGGACATAGTGGTGCACACCCGTAATCTCAGCCCCAGGGAGGCAGAGGCAGGTGAACTGGGGGTTGGATGCTAGCCTAGGTTGCACAGAGATACCTTGTCTCAAACAACGATGCTAAACACCAATAAAGATGCACAGTTTCCATATGAGTTTTGGAGGTGTAGAGGAGGGAGCCACATTCAAGCTATCGCGTAAGCTCCCAGGGTCTGGGGACCTCCTCGAAGGCCTGTTAATTCAGTTCACTGGGAGAAGGCAGCTCTGATGCTTGCCTGAGGAGTTGCATCATCTTTCCAATAGTGTGAGGAGATGTTGGGGCCACTCATCCTGACACGGTAGAGCCCATCAGAAGCTGGGATTTCCTGTTCTCTACTAGTACTAAAAACATCTCCCATCACTTCCAGTGGCCCTGGAGGCTCCTGGAAGGAGGAGACAACGGGGAAGAACCAAGGTAAGTTTGTTGAGATGTTAACAAACACCCTGCAGGTGGGACAGGATCTTGAGTTCTTGGGGTCACCTTGCCATAAACAAGGACAGAGCCCAGGGTGGGATGGAGTGGAAAAATGTTCTCCTCAGCTTCCTGGGGGACCAAACACACTCCGAGCCCCCAGGCTTCTTCCCTTCCGCAGTAGGAACTTCCTATCTTTGAGGCACCCAAGATACATGGACATGGATAGAGGTACCTGTCTGTGCCCTTAGGCAGGTTTGTGTGTTCTTTTACATATAAAGTCTTTGTCAGTATAGCTCCCTGTGTCAAGACAGGAGTGTATCCTATAGTCTGGCCCTGAGTGTGTGTGTTCCTCTGCGGGTCATTTTTCTGGTGTGCTGAGGCTCACAGTGGGAGCGTCACACATCTAGGAAAGCACACCGCCTCTGAGCTCCAGCACCCGCCAGCTTGACCAACAGTACCTGGAGGATCAAGCTTGGTACTAGATGCCCAGTTCTTCTTTCACCGTCCTCCCATTTTCCCTGCACAGCTCCCAACATTCAGGGGTCTGCAAAGTTGAGCTGATCTGCTAGGGTGGGAAGGCAAGGCTGACAGGCTTGCTTGAAACCTACGAAGACTTTCCTCAGAAGATAAAGTAGTCTCCTTTTCAGGGTTCATTGCTGAGGTTAAGGACATCAGGCCATTTAGAGCCAGGACAGGGTGACACACAGGACAGGACCAGCTGCCTGGCTGCAGATGTTGACCAGGGGTTTATCTGAGGCAGCTATTCCCAGGGATGGGTGGATGGAATGGGTGAGGGTATAGCCTTGGCAGACGGCAGCTTTGCAGGAATGGGGCACAGTTTTGAAAAGTTGCTTGCTGTGATGGAGACCTGGGCTCGCTCTTTTGTGGACTGTGCACAGAGCAGTGTGGCTCTGTCGCACGTAGGGAGGGCGCCCCTTTCTGGTCTACTTGGACGTCTAGTATGCTGTTGATAGCTGAGATGCTCTGTCACTAAGGAGGTCAAAGCAGTGGTGATGTTCTGGGGAGGTGGTTATGTCTCCCTGGACACCATGACCTCTAGAGCAATAGATGGGTCACAACCCACACAGGGGTCACATATCAGCTATCCTGCGTATCAGATATTCACAGTATGATTCATAACAGTAGCAGAGTTACAGTGATGAAGTAGCAACAGATATAACTACAGTTGGGGCCACCACAACATGAGGATCTGTATTAAAAGCTCTCAGCTTTGGAAGATCGAGAACTCTGCTGCCCCAATCATTTCAAACTTTTTGAAATTTGAATATGGGAACCTATGGGGGCCATTTTTATTCAAACCACCCCGTAGCTATTAAAGCTTCCCTTCCCTCCAGTGCAAACGTGACTCTTGGGCAGGTACAAAAAGGAAGTAAGGAGCTTGCTCCCTTCGCATCACCATGGCTGCTTCCTGGCGCCTTCTAGTGTCTAGTGCTCTTCACACCTTATGGTGAGTGACAGCCCTGGATCACTCCCAAGCTGGGCCTGGTTACGGTTCCTGGAATGTAAAGTCACAGCATGGCTTTGATTTAATGTTTGTCCTGTAGGGAGTAGGAAGGGGCCGGGACCTCCTAGCTCCATGGCAGTCTCCACCTGCTGGGGATGGGGTGGGTAGGGATCACAGGCTCTTTTATCCTGCTGGCTTGAACCGGTCACCTTGAACAGCCCAGCCGGGTGGGAGGACCTGGCGAGTTCTCACATCTGCTCTGACCACTGCCCTCCCTGAGCCCTTTGCTGCACTTGTTGGAAGGACGGCCCTTTCACTTGAGATCCTTTTTAGTGACCTCTATGTACAAGAGCCCCATCTGTCCACTAAGGTCTGGCTAAGACGCTGCCACCTCTGTGCTTTTCTGATCTGACTTTTTAGTTTGTTTTTGTTTGTTTTTGAAACAGTCTTGCATATCCTGGGTTAACTGCAAACTCCCTAAATAACTGAAGATGACCTTGAATTTCTGCTTCTTCCTCCACCTCCGAGTGCTAGGATCACGTGTACACGCTACCATGTCGGGCTTATGTGGTGCCAGAAGCCACAGCTCTGTGCACAGTTAGGCAAGCATGCTACCCACCGGACTTCGCTGAACTCCATTATGGCATTGCACGCCTACCTTATTTTCAAGTTGGGGTTGCTATGGCAATTCTACCGTTTTGCTCATTGGGACTCCCTTGTCTCCCCAAGGGTATCTTAAGGGATCACCCGTGTTTTTGGCAGGCCAGCGAGACGAGGCTGTGGAACTGGGTATAAACTACGGCAGGACATGGCTGACCTATGATAGAGAGACACAGTAAGAGAATCACAGTACTTCATTGTGTAGATTGTCTTATCACCAAGTGAAAGTATGACAACATCTATCAAAGCTGGCCTGTCTTAGATGCCCCACATGTACGTGAGAGAATCAGATCCTTACAACGTCTCACACTCAAGGACTCTACATCATTTTTGCAGCTGGAAAAAAAAATCCAGGGCTGCCTTTTGCCTCAATGTACTAGGTACCCCAATACTTGAAAAACAGTTTACCTCATCAAATGGTTTTCCTGTCACCAGCCTGCATGGCATAAAAAGAGCTCAGAAGCTGCTTTCTGTACAGCACTGAAACATATTCTATTACTCAAGCCTGGGGTTCCCCCTTTGGCTTCCCAATGGACTTGCAGAGCTGGTTCAAACCCAGTCCTAATGCCACATGCTGGGGACAGGTGACTTCATGCACTGCCAGGCTTTGGCATTCAGGTTGTGATTTCACCAGATGTCTAGGTTGATTCCTTGTCTGTTTTAGGAGACAACTGGTGATGAACTCCACGGGACGAAGGCTCAGGGCCTTTCCCATGACCCCACGAGCCCAGTGTGACTAGCCTACTTTTCCCTGAACCACTCCCACAGGCCCACAGGTCTTACAGGATGCTGATGTATTGAGATTTCCTTGCTCCTTCTTCCTTTGGATGGAAGAAGTGTATGTGGGAAAGAGCCTGGTAGAGGAGGAACAGGGAGCCCTGCATCTACTGCAAACAAGGGTCAGGTGACAGGGACAGTGTTGGTTCCTATGATGATTGTTCAAGTCTCAAAACTGAAGAAGGTAGGCTCACCCCTGGCCAGGCGATCATGGGCTAGTTGGGCATCTCTCTAAGCCCTGGTTACCTGCTCTAACACGTGGGTCCTAATACATGCTTTTACAGGCAGACTAAATGTCAGAAAGAGATTTCCCAGAGAGCGCCTTGTAAACCGGGAAAAAGATCCAACAGTGGGTGTCATTAAATCAAGGTGGTATGACATCAGAACACTGTGTGGTGTGAACCTTATAATACAGCTGTTTGCCAAGGGTGGTCTCTTCATGTTCGAGAATCCTTCCTCCCGTGGCCCAAGGGCAGCATGCCCTGTGCTCTCCTGTGCCCACGGATACCTTTTCAGAGAGGCAGAGGGATGGGATCTGGATTTCAGAGCCGCCTCCTGTATTCACGTTCTGTAATTTCACGACTCTTTAAGAGAACTTGGTCTGCTCGTATTGGTTGCTTGGTTTCTTAAGAACAAAGCAAGCCAGACAGCCTAAACACGAAATACAACCCCAGCAGTGAGTTACACGGGCTTTGAGAAAGGCATTAGGCAAGAATGGTTATGTCTAGTATTGGGCCCGCCGGCTTTGCCAGGGCCAGGTAACTGGAATCTGGATATACTTGATATACACCTGCAGAAACACTGGTGGCTTTTAGTGTGCCAAGCACTTTACTTCAGACTGTTTGGAAGCATTCAATAGCTTTCCCCTACAAGACATGCTTGTAACCTGACTCTTTGTTTTCCCAAACACAATTACCCATGTTTCAGTAAAGCTTGCTTCAGCAACTTGGCCTGTGCAGAGGGGCTTTTCTCTGGGATTTGCTTTGCTTCTGCGGCGTTGCCGTGCCATCCCCTGGGAGGGCTCTGCAATCACATTAATGTTGTGTGATGTGTGTTGAGGCCCATCTTGAGTTTCTCCCTTGCAGTGGATAATGTGATTGTTGGAAGAGGTTCAGCCAGACTGGGGGTTGGGCAGGTTGCGGGGGCGGGGGAGGCTCAGTCTGTCAAAGGCTTGCTGTGCAAGCTTGAGAACCCTAGCTCCGAGGCCCTGCACCCACATAAAAAGCCAGGCACTGTCTCCAAAACCTGTAATCCTACCACCTGGGAAATGAAGACAGGAGGACCCGTCGGGTTTTCTGATCAACCAGGGTAGCTTAATTAATTGGTGGGCTACAGGCCAACGAGAGACCATGTCTCAAAAAGCAAAGTGGAAAAGTTCCTGGGGGAAGACAGCTAATGCTGACCTTTGCCCTACATGTGCACAGGCATACATGAACAAGTACATTGTGCACACACACACACACACACACACACACAGAGAGAGAGAGAGAGAGAGAGAGAGAGAGAGAGAGAGAGAGAATTTTCACTTGTCAACTGAGATGACTCTAAGTTCAGAATGATCTGTCTCAGGCTCTCGATGGCTTGGGTGACTCACAGCAGGGGGCTACTGGCCCCCTTTTTACTCTCAGCCCCCCCCACTCCATTGCTACTTAGTTCTTGGGTGTTCGACCGTCGCTGTGTGCCCTGCCTGGTTTTTCCCCTTTGGGGCGGCTAGCATCTTAGTCTAATATGATTGACAGAATACAACAGAATGCAGGAATCCTAGGACCTTCCTTTCTTCACACAGCTTCTGCCTCCATTCGGCTTTCAGTGCTCTTGCTGTGACCTCCCGTCATGAGCAGAACGCTGCCCTTGCGCACCGCCGTCTGCTCCTTGGTGTTTCAGTGTCACAGACGGCCACCCCTGTCTCTCGGTCCCTTTAATTCTAGCTACGTTGAACACAGTTCTTGGCTATCAGAATTCAAGTCCTCTGAGCCCTGCTTTATCCGAGTGAGTACCATTTACTGACCATCTTGTCACCTCTCCTGTGGCCTCTGCTTCTCACAGTGTCTGTCCAAATACAAGGCTGCAGATCCTGGTGTCAGAACCACACTCACAGGAGGTGCTGGGAGAATTTAGAGTGGGCCAAGAGCCCGGGGAGCCTAGTGTGTCTGCGGCAATAACGCTAATGGCTGTAGGAAGAAGCATTTCCGGGCCTAGAGCAGTCCCTCCTGGGCTGTCTGGTTCAGCTTCCCATCTCCCTTTGTGGGTTTCAGCCCTCTTCCCTTTGGATTTTGTTTCTCTACTCTGCTCTTTCTCTACTTCTGCAATTCTTAGGAAAATTCCCAGTGGCATTATCTAGCTGCTTCTGTATGCTGAGCTGTATTTTCAAGATCTTAATTTCTGCCCAAGAATTCATACGAAGGTGTTTTACTACACGAATTTGGCCACTTCCTGAAAAGATGGGTTAGTGATGTCAATCATACATTGTGGGCTGTCTGTCTGCATGGGACCTGAGAGTCACAGACATTTATCAACTGTGTTGTTTACCATGTGTCCTTGGGGATGGGCAGATGATCAGGCCCACCGGCCATCTGTGTTCAACCACCATTGTGTTCAAGGTGCCTAAGAGACATAGAACCCAACGAGCAATGTTATGGACCAACATGTTAGAGGTACCATCTCCAGTAGATAGTTGGAGCAAGCCCGCTAGGAGCTCTGGCTAGGGTTTCAGGAAAACTTTTAAGAAAGAGAATAGCCCTTAGCTAGACCTAAACATGCCAGAAGCAAAGCAATGAGGGAGAGACTCCTCACTGCAGAGTTCACAGAGTAAGCAGAGTCTTGGAGACACTGGGATAAGTAGCAGCAAAAAGCAGTATGGACTGGGGGAGTAAAAGGAGTGGGGAAATAGTTTCCTGTGGTTGTCGTATGTTTTCGTACATGTGGACGCATGTCTGTGTGAGCATACATGTGTCCCAGTGCGTGTGCAGGCAGAGGCTAACACCAGGCATCGTTCCTCAGTCATCAAACATCATGCTTTTTTTTTTGAGACTGGGCTCTCACAGGCCTTCAGCTTTTTGCATAGACTGGGCTTCCCGCAAGCCCAGGCTCTGCCTGTCCCCAGCTGCCCAGTGCTGGGAAACAAGAGCATAGGCACCGGCCACTGGGTTTTCTAAAACAGGGGTTGCACAGCCAACACCTTCCTGATCCAGCTATCCCCCTTGCCTGATGCTTGCAGTTGTGGGGTGTCTAAGGAGCCTGGGAGGTTCTGTCAGCACAAGAGAAAGGCCCAATGCACTGACATTAATAAGTCTTCAGCCAATCAAAGGGCAGAGATCATAGGACAACACGCTACCTTCCACCCCTGAAATTAGAGAGCCAAATAGAAAGACAAGAGAGAAATATGAGTTATTATATGGGAGCAGAAACCCAAGACCAGCAATCTCCATGGTAACTACTACGGGGTTTCTTTGACCCAGGACAGTATGCCCGGCTTTCAGCAGAAAGTACGCGGTGCACGAGGACATTTGGGAAGCCAGAGCAGGCACTGCAGTGATTTCAGTGTGGTTCTGTTGGGTGGGGCAGGAGTTCAGAGACAGCCTGGTGTCTCTGGCAGGGAGAGGGACGGAGCACAGCTGTATGGGAACGCACCGCTTGGAGGTCTCTCTCCTCGCTTCACTGGGATCCCCTCACTTTGTCCTCACAGAGGGGGCCATGCCGCAGCTCCTACAAAGGTTAACGAGGACAAGGACAACGCCAACAGGGACGTAAAGCAGGCTCGCTGGGCTCGCCTTGGGCTGAGATCGAGGGGAGGGAAGGAGAGGTGATAGTCGCAGCATAAGCGATGACGTATTGCAAGTGATCATTGTTCCCACTTCCTTCCTTCATCCTGTCATTCAGCCCCGACCTCCAGTCCGTGCTGACTCAGGCACCTCTTCTCTTCACAGCTGGGATGAGTTACCACCAACACACACAATGGTAGGAAGCTGGTGTGGGGGCCGTACGAGAGAATAGACAGGCCCGTGGAGGAGATGGCAGGAGGAGGCTGAGGTGCTGGGAGAATCAGTAAGGACAGGCCTTGAGGGAGGAGCCCCATTTTCTCCCCTTGGAGGGTACAACCCCACCGGGCAGATGTCACCTGTCGTCTGTGACTGCAGGAATGGTGGCCCCAGGCACAGTGAATGGCAACACCAGACACGTGGCAACGTGATCACAGTGACAATACCGACTGTCAACCTGAAGTCCAGAAGACAAGCCTCTGGTGTGCTTGTGAGTTTCTAGGTTAGGTTAATGGAGGTGAGCTTATCCTGGATGTGAGTAGCACCAATTCCCACACTGAATAAAAAATGAGGAGTGAGCTGGCCACTGGCGTCCCCTCTCTGCTTGCCGATTGCAGGGGCACTGTGACGTCTGGCACCGTGGCTTCCACTGAGCTGCTCCTTCACATTTCAAGCCACAGTAAACCTTCCCTCTCAAAAGTTGCCTTGGTCAGGTATTTTGTCATAATAAAGTAACTACTACAGATTGGCTCTGATTTCATCTCCCACACCATGGAGAATGAATAGCATTTTAATCCCTGAAGCAAGAGTTTTCCATGTGAAGCCCACAAACCTTCTTGTGTGTCTATCTCCATTGCAGGCAGCAGGCAGAGTCCTTTATGGCTTTAGAGTTTGGCCATCAGAAGTCCGCGAATTCGCCCGCCACAGTTAGACAAGCTCTGTCTCCAGTACGGGTGGGTCAGAGTCACGGCGAATGTCGAGGGTGCACAGCCGCCAGCAGAGAGGCGGGAGGTTGGTGGCAGCTGCCTTTTTGGAGTTACCCGCCTATCTGCAGGTCTCAAATTCTGGATAAGTGAGTTTGCCTTTGGGGTGACAGGAATCTTCCACTTACTAGATGTGGGGACTTCAGAAAAATCGCATATACTTTCCGAGTTCAGTTCCTCCCTGTGCGCTGAGGCGAGGCAGCTCCTGCGGGGCCAGTGCGAAGAGGAGCAGCTTGCCTCCGTCTGAGGACTACCTCCGCTTACATCTAATAGTCCGTTTAACCCATATCTACGCCGGGAGCAGACAGAAGTGGAAACTGAGGCACATTCCTAGCTAGCAGTTTGTCCTGGGTGGCCTGGGTCTAATGAAGGAGCAGAGATGCAGTCTCTTTCTCTGTGCCGTGCCCCTTTGTAGGGCGAGGCCCCTGAGATTTGGACAGTGACATTTGGAACTGAGCTGAAATCCATTTGTTTTGTTTTGTTTTTCTCAGTGTGCTTGTGACCTAGGCCCCAACAGGGAGTCAGTCCTCCAGACACCAGTGGCTGGTCAGCACTGTGAGACTGACCTGCTCTCTGGGGGTGGGGAGGGGGCAGGTGGAGCGAATCTCACTCATTGGGCTAGACGGAGCTTTTGAGACTGAACGCTATTTCTTCATTTCTGTACGATATGGGAGCTGTTTCTCAAGGCCGATTTGCAGAGGGGAGAAATAGAAACTAGAAGAGCACATCCCACAGGGATTGGGAATTCTGTCTCTGCTCCCATTACCCTCCACGCACCTCAGAGAGAGAGGGAGCAAAGGTTATTTCTGTGCACAATTCAAGAGAAGGATGGCTCTGAAGTTGAATGTGGCCTTTTGACTCAAATAAAACAGACGCCTCAACCACTTCTTCCATCACCGGCCCCAACCAGGGGTAATCTAAATGACAGAGACAACCTGCAAAAAGATTGGTTCATTCTGCAGTGGCACCCACATGCATGCTATAGCAAACTGTGGGTACATCCTGGGAGTTTGAGCCAAGATAAGGAGAGTTGCATAAGTAGTTTTCCAATGAATAGTCAATCATTGACTACAGGGCCAGCAACAGGGGTGATGGTCAGTTCACAGTTGGACAGGCAATGTCCTTGCAGAAATAGTTTCTGGGTGAGGTCATGGCGACCTCTGGGCAAGGTAGTGATCCTGACAGCTCCTGTCATGACCCCATGATAGCTCCCATCTGCAGGGACATGTTTGTGAGAGGCTTTCCACTAGCACCATGCTGGAGAGCATTTAGCTGTCAACTTGACACAATCTAGAGTCATAAGGGGAGAGTGTCTTCATGAAGTATTATCTAGTCAGGTTGGCCTCGGCACGTCTCTGGGGGATTATTTTGATTATGAATTGATGTATGTAGACTCAGCCCATTGTGGGCAGCACCATTCCCTAGGCAAGGGATCTCCAATAAAAGCAGAGAGTGAGCTGAGCAGGCCCGTGGGGCTCTTCTCTCCGCTCCTGATTGGATGGCTAGTCGGCTGTGCTGTGATGGTGGGCTGAAACCTGGAACTGTAAGTCAAATAAACCCTTTCTAGAAATAAATCGATTTTTGAATTTTTAAAACCATGGCGAAAGAAATGCTACTAGAACAGGCACCTTCTAGGAGTTTTGTGGATTTTTGTTGCTGGGGTTTGTTACCAGTGACTCTACTTTGATTTTGGTATCTTTCAGTGGAACTCTCCCAGCCCAGACACATGAGCTGTTTGTTGAGGGCTGAGCTGAGCCATCGCTGTCCGTGAGCGAAGGTCAAGGCTAGCTCCATGACAGGGTCTACTCCGCCAATCTCAAGTTCACACGGAAACCCCATCTGGTCTCTCCAGAGATGACAGGAGTTTGAGGCTGACGAGAAGGCACTACTGCCCCCCTCTTAGTTGTGAAGATGTGTGGTCCAAGCCTCATCAAGTTGTGCCTATCACCTCACACAGGCCATCAGACGTCTCCAGCCTTGGTGTGCTCATCAACCAGAAGGAATAAGGGCCGTGGCTTCAGCCCCCATCCCCGGGCTTCAGTGGAATGAGATAACGCCCAGCTTCCTGTTTTGCTGGGCAGTTGGGGGCACTTAAGCTAACAGCTCAACTCTATGTTTTTACTTCCTACTCTAAGTGATGTTATGCTTGTGTGTGTGTCTGTAAACCAAACAGGGAAGCCTGGGGCTGAGACTCACCACACTTGCCTCATGCTCAGCCCTCATTTGTGGCTTTATCTGGCCTCTGTGAGACCAGCTCTCTTCTCTCTGCTCAGCCTGGGGCCTAAGGCTGCTTAACCACACAATTAGAAGGCTAGTTTTATGGGGAATCTCAGGCGGCTAATTCACTTTGGTTGCTTAGGGTGGAATGAAGCTGGCAGTTGGCTCTTGGACAAGTTTAGGATGCAGGAATCCACTGTGGTCTTCATTTCTTTATGGAATAAGCTAAATTGCCAACTGTGACAGGGAGTGCCTATAGTTCCAGCTCTTTAGGAGGCTGAGGTGAGGGATGCGTTGAATTCAAGAGTTACCGGCTGATGAGACACCCTCTTAAAAAAAAGTCTCATCAAACTAAGACGGGGCTCCCAGCTTTGCATGGTTGACAGTTGTTGCTGGAAATGTCTTTGAGGTATGGACAGTCCTGGGTGGTTAAGATGTTCAGCAGACACAGGGTCATTACTCTCTAGAGGCAGATACATCACCTCTCCCTGCCTTGTGACAACTGAGAAGAGTCTAGGCTGGAGTGGGAAGGCGAGTGGCTGGCTTCTCCCTGCAGCTACACCATCAGGTAAATCAGCTACAAGGAGGCCGTGTTTCAGACTTACAAACACAGCCAGATATTTTAGTCTACGTCTTTATACGGTTGAGAAAGCCAGATTGAAATCTCATTGCGTTATCTCTATGCTCTGCTCTCGGGAGGTGGAAACGAAAGCGGGATTGTGTGTGAGAAGGTCACCCGCAAACCAGAGTCCTTCGTTTCCTGTGTGTTCTGCCTTTGCTCAATATACCACAGAGGTTCCACGGCTTAGTAGCTGTCAGGGACCCCGTGAAAGTCACCGCTTTCTCAGCCTTAGCTTCCTTATTCCTAAAAACAAGGAGTACAATAATAACCCTATACGGTTAGGTCCTTGTTCAGATTAAAGACGGCTCAGTGGTTGCCCTGGTAACCACCCTAGCTAACATGCCTCCGCTGTAATCGTCAACATCATCAGTGGCAGGAGATGCTTCACTCCTGTGCTATTGTGAGCCCAGAGACTTGCAAGCCAGAACTGAAATTCTAGAACATTTTTTTTCCACGCTGTTGAAGGTGGTAAGAGATTGCCACCCGAGCTGGAGAAAAGGCATTGTTAGTGTTTTTCTCAGAAGTGTTCACCTGACAACTGTCATTGAACCTTTTTATTGGTTAGCTAATGCCAAGGGGTCACCCTGAAATCATACACATCATAGAAGCACACTAAATGGACTGAGAATATGTATGGAGGGAGGAAAGGGAAGGAGGAAATGACAATTTTACTTTAAAAAAAAAACCAGTTCATCTGAGGCAGGAACAAAGACACACTTGTCAGCGTGGAGAAATTCAGACGAATGATCTTCACGAAAGACTCCGAGCCTCATCAGGACCTGCTGTTGTGACAAACCTGTCGTCTCAGAGGTGTGGAAAGAGACGCCCCCTTCATCCCTCAGTCTGCTGCAGGTCAGCAGGGTCAAACCCTGCTGTGACCATCGTGGTCTTGGCTTCACTCTTGGACATTTGTTGGGTACAGGGTCAGGAGTTAGGACCTAGAGAACTCCCCTGGTGTCGTTCCGCTGCCTCTGCCAAGGATACCCTGAATCACTATGTGTGTCAGTTCGCTGGGTTCTAAAAATACCATGGTCTCCATTTACCCAAAAAAGAGGTGTTATCCAGTGAGTACCCCAATCTCCACCCTAGGGTCAGACCACAGGCAGGGCAGAGGCCATCTGGCCACCGGGCTTTGTGAGGAGCAAAAGCGGATGAATGTTTTCTTAAGGGGCTGTATTAGCCATATGAGCCACATGGCCCCTGTCCTAATGTTCCAACTCCTTGAATTTGGGCTTCCGCCATGGGTTTTGTAAACAAATGGAGGTAGCTGTGTTCCCATGAACTGGAACTTACAAAAGCAAACAGCCAAAAGAACCCCTCAGAAATCCCCAGTGTTGTTTTTGGTAAAAAGCGTATCATTTTGAGGAAAGTTCTTCAGCAGGCAAGATGAGAAGGCATGGGGAAGGCAGGGCACGGCTCCTCCAATGGACATGGTCAGAGCCACAGCTTTGTCCACTTAGTGCCTATGAATTCTATGCCCCGTAGAATCCATTTAAATTATTGAGGGCAGTGAGGAGGAGGAGGAGGAGGAGGAGGAGGAGGAGGAAGAGGCGAAAACCACAGTCTAGGAGCTGTAAGGGCCTTACTCGAAATGGTGGAACGTGATATTTAAAAGTGGAAAGGAGAAGTTGGGGCCTGAGGCGTAATTCTTCCGACACCATTTACGAGCCCATATTCTCAAATACTCGACGCGTTCTAAAAATACCTTCGGAAGCTTCTTTAGGGAGAAACTAAACTTAGAAATTCCCTCTCTCCCCCTCGTCCTCCATAAATACACAAAATTGCCCACTGTGTGCCAAATTCTGTTCCTGGCCAAGGATGTGGAGGGATAAGAGCACAAAATCCTGTTTCCATGGAGCCAAGCTGGGGTTCAGGCTATAAACACATAAAAAGCCAACAAACACCTCTGTCAGACACCAGTAAATGAAGTAACAATAAACTCTGGCAAGGGAGGGTACCGTGTGGGAGAGGGGGATGCTTTTGAGGAGAGCAGGTTGGAGTCCAAAGTGGAACCTCTGCTCCAAGTTCAGGTGGAAAACCCAGCAACCATTCTGGAGGATTGAGAGGAGCAGGGCTGAGTGCAAGGAACTGTGTGTTGTGGGGAGCTCCCCGCCTCCCGCCCAGGGTATGAATGGCTCTGGACCCAGGCTCAGGGGTGTTCTGGAGGCTGGACCCGGAGGGCTAGGAGAGACCCACAGCTGTCACCAAAGGTTCCTTTAGACTCTCACAAAGCTGAGTTCATCCACTGCTACCACAGTAAATGCCCTAGGACAGCGCAGAGTGAAGTCTCTGAACACTACTGCAGGGGCCCCAAGGCCACCATGGCATGGTGACCTGGTCACAAGGTCCAAGTGTTAACAAGCTGGCCGCTTGACTTATCCAGCTCACCTCTGTCCTGGCTCATGTAAGAGCCCTGAGTGTGTGGCCTTTTGCTCCTTGAGTCCCAGCTCAGGGAACGGTGACGGTGGCCTTCGCAGCACACTGCCAGCGTGCTGGGACCGAGCGCCACAGCCTGAGAAATGCTTTGTCTCACACAGAGGCAGAGCTGAAGTTGAGATCTCTGCAGGACTGGATTCTTGGAGGCTGTGCAGATGCACCTCTTCTAGCACATTCTGGGATGCTGACATCTTTGGCGTACAACGGCTCACACACACAGCCCTGACCTCTGCTTTGACTTTCATGGGGCTCTCCCTGTATGAGGTCTGGATCCAACCCCCTCCCCGCCCCTGCTCCGTTTGCTAGGATGCCTGGCTTAGCAATGAGGGCCAGTCCTACTGACCTCGCTCAAGTCAGGGCATCCACAGTGACTGCTGAATGGGTTTTTCTCCTCACTGGGGTTTAAGGGGAGAAGGCTTTATTTAGGATCCCAGTTTGTGGGTTTAGTTCATTAAGGAGGAAGAGGCAAGGTGGAGGGAGGGCCAGAAAGGGGTGTGAGGTTTCAATTCCCTTCTTTCCGATGGACCAGGAAGCAGAGCGAGCAGTGACTGGCTGCTTTCCCATTTCCCCACTTTGATTCAGTCTGGGCCTCCAGCCCTTAGCACGGAGCCATCCGTGCTTGGTGTGTGTCTTCCCCCCTCAGTTACTCTCCTGGAAATGCCTTCACAGATATTCGTAGGGTGTAGCTCTTGGACGATTCTCTTGCCCTTTTATATTTATTTTTAAGTGTGTGTCTCTGTGGAGGGGATGGTGCAGGCACACGATTGCAGGTGCTCTCAGAGGGTAGAGGTGATGGATCCCTGGAGCTGGAGTCTCAGAGAGCGAGTTAGTTGTAGCCACTGGGAACTGAACCCAGGTCCTCGGCAAGAGCAGCGCCAGCTCCTGTCCTCTGAGTCACCTGTCTAGTCCCCTCTTAAGAGATTCTGGAGTTTCCAGTGAAGATGAACCATCATGCTGGTATTCTAAGGGACTTGTGCTTAGGATTTATCTTATTGTAGGAAGCATGAGGGGACCACCATCCAGCCCGCCCCAGCAGTCTCTGCAGAAAGAGCTGCCTCACAGGAGCATGTAATGGCTGGTGCTGAGAAGGGCTAGGCCCCAGGGACTAGCTCACAGTGGAAGGACTGAATGTTTCATGACAAAAGAAAAAGAAACTCGGGCTGCAGAGAACTAAGTGAAGGAGACAGGGCAGAGGAGGGCGTGGGAAGGCCAGGGCCATCACAGGAGGGCTTTGGGAATGTGACCTTCTGAGTTTCAGTCTGTGAATAATGAGAACATTGCAGGAACTAAATCAGGGGTGATCTTCATTTTGGGGCATCACAGTGGCAGCCACATGGGACCAGGTGGACACTGGGAAGATGGCAGTAGCAGTCCCCAAGAGAGACAATGGTAGCTTAGGTCAGGAGGGATAGTGGGCCCAGGAATAGCAGACTTGGGAAACCTGCCTAGACTTGCCGTGAATCAGTCCCCCGTGGCCATCATGGTTACTGAATGATGGCTGATGGGTTCTGGGGGTACCTATGAGGGTTTTGTGGGGTATACACCGAGAAGGCAGCTATAGCCCAGATAGGTTCCTGTGTTGTTTCTGGTAGCCATGATTATCAAATGCCAGACTGGGACACAGAACTGGGCAGGAAAAAGACCACTTATGGTACTGGGGTGTTTTCTGGAGAATAGGTCATGCATACCATCATTACACGGAGGAGGAAGCCAGGCCAGGGCCGTGCATGCTGCTTGCCTGGGGATACCTTGTGTGGGGGGTGGGGGCTGAGTGAGTAGAGGGCTCACGCCAGTGGGTCACAAAATGTGGTCGGATGGTATGGCAAACAGAACAAGGATCCTCAGATATCCGGGTTCCAAGCCTGTAGAAGCTCTGAAATGTTACTTGACACAATGAAAGGAACATCCAGTTGTCACTTTGTGAAGGACCTTGAGGTGGTAACAGACGCTTCTGGCTTACCTGGTGGGCCAGGTGCCATCACGAGGATCTTTTAGGAAGGAGGCAGGAGGGCCTAAGCCAGGAAAGGCCAGGGGCAGTTGGAGCAGAGCGAGGGCAGACAAGCCAGGAGCCAAGGAATGGGAGGTTTCTAGAACCTGGAAGGAGTGAAGAATGAACCTGTCCTACAGCTTCAAGAGGAAGCCACCTCCTTGGATGCCTTCGGAGTGGTCCTGGGAGTGTCTGCCCTAGGAAGGTCAAGCAGTGTGTTCTTTTATAGCTTCTAAGTTTGCAATTGCTTGCAGGAAGCAGATGAAGATGGAGAAAGAGGGATGGTAAGCCTGAGACTTCACACATGCCAAGCCCACCGAAACAGGGGTCTCTCCAGGGGCCTGCATGTCTCTTACACAGGCCAGGTGCAGCGACCCGTCACAGAGGGTGGGCTGTGGTCTCAGGCCAGCGTCACCTCCTCATGGCTCCCACCAGTGTCGAGAGGTGTCAGCCACGTATAGCAGCTCCATTTGAGACTGTTCTCTAGGTGAACTGTGCGTAGCTGTGGAAAGAGGTGAGCGTTAGACCGGCTTCCTGTTAATCACAGACAAGTCTGGCTCTCTGTGGCTTACAAGAGCCGCAGCTGTCACTTCCCTAAGAGTTTATACGGAGTGACACTCACCAGGCAAACACACACGAGGTCTGTCTGCCTCCTGTCTCGCGTATTTTGTAGAACCCTGACCTAGATTCCACGTTTGGAAGCTGAGCTAGACGTGGAGCAAGAAGAGGGGCTGAAGAGGGTGAAGAAATTTATGGTGACCACAGGAGGAGGGGCAGCAGTGTAGTTGTGACCTAGCTCTTGGATCCATAATTGGTACAGAACAACCGATAGTTGAGTTTGACCTCCATGGAGGGTCTTAATTCATTTTCTGTTGCTGTCACACAATGCTTGAGACTAGATAGTTGATAATGAATATAAATATGTTTCCTACAGTTCTGGAGGCCGAGCACTGGGCTGATATCTTGCTGGTGACCCCTCTGGCACTTGCCCCAGTGTCTCATGACCTGTGATGGCATTGAATGGCCAGAGAGAGCAAATGAGCTAGCTTGCCCCTCTCCTCTTTCTACCAGTAGCTTTAAAGTGTATTTGTATTCCTTTGAGTATTAAATTTATTTATTGTGTGCATGTGAACGTGCGTAGGTGCATGCCACAATGTGCAGGGAGGTCAGAGGATACCTTGCAGGAATTGGTTCCATCCATCTACTGTGTGTGTACCTGGTCACACTCAGGTTGTGAGTCTTGGTGGCAAGTCTTATGACCTCTTGAGCCATCTCACTGGCCCAAATTGATTACTTTTTATTTTTAAAAATTTTTTTGTAGTGTTGGGAATTGAAGTCAAGGCCTCCTGCCTTCCAGGTGAGTTTTCAACTCCAGAACTGCATCCTAGCCCTGGTTCTCTCATAGGGCCACTGGGCAGATATCTTGGTCTTCGCCTCCATGGCCTCATTTCACGTTGTTTTCCTGACTCCTGACTGACAAATACCATTGACATGTGTAACTGAGGGTTAAGTTCCCAACACACACATGAACCATTAAGGAATGTGTTCTGAGCAGGACACTAAGGAAGCTGCTATGCATGGCTGCAAAGCTGTAATAAAAAATTCAGTTTATGATGGCCCTGTTGAATTTAGGAAAAGGTGTTATTCAAACATAATTAGCAACTAAAACAACAACATGTTTCAAACAGTGACAAGACGTGTGTGTGTGTGTGTGTGTGTGTGTGTGTGTGTGCGTGCGCTTCAGATAACTGAGAAGGACCATCTTCTCCTGCAATTTCAAGGTTCAGCTTTGGTGCTCATACCCTCCTAACTCTTGGCCATTTCATTCTATCATCTTGTCTCGGGCAATGTGGTCTGCAGTTGAGAAGAAAGGACTGTCTTTGTCTCCAGACACAGCACTTGAGCGAGGAGTGAGGGAGAGAAAGAGAGGAAAGGAGAGGGAGAGAGAGAACTGCTTTCTTTCTGTCCTTTCCCTAGGCAGTCTCCTTCCCAAGCCAGGTTCCCTTCCTTGGTTGTGAGTCATGGGGCATGGTCTGTGGTCTGCACACCAGACGACATAGGTAAGACCTTTCCCGGCCCAGGGCCAGTGCAGGGAAGACCTTATACAAATGCAGCATGCACATAAGACGCACACCACTCCAGCAGGTTACTCAGTGTCTTCTGAGAGCTTCTGGCTCATTTCATGTCACTGTGGTCCAAATATAATGTTTTAGAAAAAATATTTGGCTAGACTTGAATTCCTTTTGGGAAGAGCCTCAGGAATAAGTCCTCTTAAGAATCTGTCGCTGAGAAGTGTCAAGGTTGGCATCTATGCTCAACTCTACCGAGCAAGCTCTCGGAGGCAGAATCTCCCAGCAAAGGCGCTTGCCCACCACTGCCCTCGTCATGGTTGTTAGGTAACAGAGGGAGACTGAGGCATGGGGCTCCCCAGTCAGGTAGTGTGAACCACATGCCCATGACTTCTGGTCATGGTTGCTGGCCCAGAACTTTGGGGTTATCTGTTCTCTGCTCCTCAGAACCCTTGATGACTTCTGCTCCCTAGAGCTGTTACTGTAAATGAAAAATAATTTTATTATTTGTTCTTTGTTCTATTCAAAGCCCACACCAGTCTAAATCTTTGCTATTACCATTCTGGAAACGTCTCTTCTAACCACTGCTTCACTCTCAGCCCAGAGGTACTTCCTGGAGGCCTTCTCCAGCCATCTGGGTAGGTGGCATGTGTCCGTCACCCTCTTGACATCCCACCATCCTATTGCTGCAGGCACAAACCCCACAGTTGCAGTGGCTTGCAATGACACCTTTTCTTATCTCTCACTCCTGGGAAGTAGTTTTGGGTCTCAGGGATCTAACACCAAGGGATCAGAGAGGCCATGTGCCCTGGTGGAGGTTGATTCTGGGTGCTGTAGTCTGAATGGGTCCCTCCAAAACAGAAGTGTTAAAACTTTATGGGTCTTTAAGAGGCAATCCGGTCGGGGGGCTGCTCTCCCAGGGGACAGGGACAAGGTCTTCATTCAAGGTTCAGCACACTTGTCTCTCCACCTTCTGTGAAAGTGCTGTGTTCCCTCTATTCTAGAGAACAAAGTTCTGAGCTACTTTGGAAGCAGTCAGTAGCCTACACCAGGCAATCAAGTCTGCCAGAAGGCCTTTAATATCTCTGAGTCCAGAATTGTGACAAAGCTCTTTTTTTCCTAACAACCTACTCAGCCCCAGGTGTTTTGTTACCCAGCACAGACAGACTGAGACTCCAGGGTTGCTGGGACTGAGCACCACCAATTGGTGGCTTCTAGCAATAGGAATTTATTGTCTCACACCTTCATGGTTAGAGGGAACAGGCATGTGGGGGGGGCGTTTTCCCCAGTTGATCTAGGGAGGGTCCACACTGGTCTCTTGCCTCCGTTTCTTGTGGCTCTGGGTGGCTCAGAACTGTGTTCTCTAGAAACCCCGGATTTGCAATTGCATCACTCTGGCTTCTGGTCCACCTTCGTGTGACTTCTGCACCTATGACTCTAGAAAGGCTTGTCCCTGGACTTAGGACCCATCTAGGTAATCTTGAGTGACTTCCTTTTGAGATCTCAAATGTAACTACATCCGTAAAGGCCCCCCCCCTTTTTTTGAGTAAAGTCAGAGAGTGGAAGGGTGAAGGTGCTGGTATTTGACCCACCCAGTTGCCTTGCTTGGGGTAGATCCTGATAAAAATACTTTACTCAAAGCCTAGATCTCAGCAAAGAACCTTCTCACATGGGAAGAGCTTCAGCAAAGAAGGCCGGTTACAGAAAGAGAACATAGAATTCGCTGGACATAGGGTTTCCCTGGGTGGCCAAGAATGTCTATTCACTGGATATAGAGCGTTTTGGCTTGTCTGGGCCACACCACGGCCATGCTTTAGAACCAGGGAGTTAAATTTGAAAAAGCTGCAAAAGTTAAAGCCTTCGGAGTGTTTGAAGTAGGTTCACATTTGAGCTTCATTCATAGCTGTCCCGGGCACATGTGGGCCATGGGTGGTGACGGATTGGACCTTTGCCCTAGGCACTGGGACAAAAGGCTAACTTTGGAGCCTGAGGTTAGTTCATGTGGCACCTAGAATGTGGTTTGTTCTAGCTGCAGTGTAAATCGTTTCTTCTCAGGTGGTTGCTCTGTTCTGGTTAAACCTCCTCTACGTGCATGGCTTGAGACTGGGGAAGGAGGAAGAAAATCTTTCTAAAGTTCCATGGCTGTGATTTCTGTTTTCATCCTGACTAGAATAATGAGCTCCCAAAGGTGCTGAGACCCAAATCATGGCCTGGCAAACAGACTATCTTTAGAGTCAGCGAGCATCAGGTCAGCGAAGAAGCGCCGGCTGTGCACATTTCCTCCTGTCTGGGGGCCTGGAGTTACGTGTGAGCACAGAAGCACAGACACACAGCAGCAGTCAATGTGTCCAGCGTGGACCCGTCTGCACCAGAGAGATAGGAGCTTTGTCCCAGGACTGCTGGACATGGACCTGCTGTGGCTCAGTGCCTGCCAGGGTATTAAGGGATGCCTAACCTAGAGGAATGTCTACCAGTACCCCAAACCCTAACATAATGAATCCCTGGCTGCTGGCTATTTCTCTCACATTGTCTGCTCCATCACCCTGCAACACGACGGCAGCCCTGTCCTCCTCCCTCCTCTTCTTGGCCTCAAACAGAAGTAAATGCAAGCATGTGTGTCCTCTGCACAGGATGGCAGCTGCCATATTCCTCAGTGCTGGCGCTCGCAGTTCCCCAGGGATCCCCAGGCCCTCCTCCGTCTGCACTCACCTCCTGCTTCCTTGTTTTCCTTTGTCCTGCTTCTTCTGGATCATGCCTAGGCCATGCTGGCTCTGCTTCTCCCTGGGTCCTGTTGCCTCCTCTCTGTGGGTAGAACACCACCCCCCACCCCAGGTTCACTGGTTCTCACCTTCTCTCCCTCCACAGCTCCCATCACCCCAAACGCCCTTTCCCACCCATTTCCTCTCTCCCTGATAGAATGGGGGCCCAGGGGAAGAGAGCTTTTTGTTTTGTGGCACCTCCCCAGGTGCCCACCGCAGTGCCCAGCAGGCTTTAGGGACGCTCAGCTGAATGCGTGAATGAATGGAGAATGAATGAATGATGAGTGAATGAACAGGCACACGTCAGAGCCAAGGGCAGCATTTGCCAAGTGTCCTGTCTGCTCAGAAACTGCCTTGTCATTTTGTCTGCAGTGAGTCATCTGCTCAGGGACCTCATGATTCTTTCCTCCCCTCCACCCACAGGCTTTTAAAAAAAATGATGAAAGACTGGATGGTTTGGAACCACTGCGGGATGTGTGCTTTTGGAGGCTTCTGTGAGGCAATGACCGTGTAACTTTCCATACAGCAGCTTAGGGAAGCGGTACATTTCCATCAAGGAGGAAGGAGCTGGTGGCACTGTCAAGGGTGGTGTTTGACTGGGGAAACCCAGGGATGCTGGCGCACAAAGCTATTTTCAGGCTGTGTGCCAGGAACACAGCGCCCAGCTGCCAGGTGCACAGGTTGTGGGTGGCACACTGTGAGCCCAGCTTGCAGTGCCTGGGAACCCCACTTTCCCTGCACCCTGCCCCAACTTTACTTTTAGGCAGGCCGCTGTAACCTTGCTTAGATTCATTCATTACCGAGAGGGCAGCTGTCTGCTTACCCTTCTACAGGGTGCTGCGACCAAGCCAGCTCGCTCATTTATCAAACAGGCAGGCTCAGGGTGAGGCCAGGGTTCTGATTCAACAATGCTCCTGCAGAGAGTGTTTTGCTTATTTGTTTTGCTTTTCTTTGTCCTTAAGGGAACTGTTTGCCTAGTATGCTGACTTACAGACTAGAGAGTGATCTAGGTTCATCCGTGGGTCCACTCAGCTCATATGGATAGGCTCAGGGTGAGCTGCCTTAGGAAACCGACAATATTCAGCCAGGTAGCCACTGCACACGGTTAAACCCAGATTTCAAAAGCAAAGACCCCCCCAATTCACATTATACCTCCTGCTGACTGACCTTGTCACCGCAGGGACAGTAGCGAAGGGTTTCTGATCCTCTGGGCCCTCATCCGTAAAACAGGTCTCGTTGGGAAGGACTTGAGAGAACGCCTGTGAAACAGGAAGGAGCAGGAAACCCTTGGTAAATGGCAGCTCTCTATCGAGCTAATGCCTTTGAGCTAGTCTTCATCTGAGTGAGGAAGCCTGAGAGACAGAGGAAGGGCTTTGATGCTTCATGTCCAGCCCAGAGCTAGGCCCGAGCTCACAGATCATCTCTCAAGGTGCTGTTTGGCAGTTTGACCCTGTTCTACCGCCCACTGGACATGCATGCTGTTTCCTGTAACCTTTGCTGTTATCAGCTTTAGCATGCTCACACCTCCGTGGAATTCTTCTTATTCTATGACCTGGCTGTCTCTTCCCTGTCTCTAGGAGGCTTCTCAGTGCACAGCCAGCTAACCAATGCTTGTGGTCAGTTGCTGGTAGACCAGAACTTAGCCTTTTTCTGGGTGTTCTCCAGACTGTGGGCTTTACAAGTCTGCTCTTTCTTTCATCTCTCTCCTCTTGGCACGGACCGAGAATGCAATCTATGTTTTGTAGGCAGGACAGGACTACAGTTTATAGAGACTGAGGCCAAATGAAAATTTGGACTCCATACTCAGGAATTATTAGGAATTTCAGGGTGGCAACCATCAGAAATTAAAACAAGAGTTTTGGCTCTAGGGAGGTAGCTTAGTTGGTAGAATACTTGCTTAGTCCTGGGTTCATTTCCCAGGACTGCATGAAAAGTGGGCCTGGTTGCATATGCCTGTAATCTTAGCACTCATTCAGAAGATAAAGGCGGGAGAATCTGAGGTTCAAGGTCATTCTCTACCACATAGTGAGTTTGAGGGTAGCCTGGGCTACATGAAAATTTGTCTCCAAATAAAATATAAATAAGAAAAATAAAAGAGGAAGAAAAAAACAGGCTCCTCCATGCTGCTTTACATGTGATACTATCCCTGTTTACAGACAAGGGTCTTATTTAATCCAGCGTAGGAAACTGATGTCTGTGATCCTGTCACCGCAAAGCACCCAACCGTGTTCAACAGCATGTAGAAGGGTTGACCTAACAAACGTGAATTGCTGGTGTGAACCAAGCTCGTGCCTGTTTGTGATTCTCAACTCCTGCCCAGGATGGAGCCTTCAGGACATAATTGCAATAGGTCCCACCTCAATTAGACAGTAAATTATAGACTTAATTTGTAGGGTAGATCCTGGGCTTTGGCCGTTTAAATCTGAACTTTCCTCTTCCTACCAAGAGTGTCCAAATGTGCAATGCAGTCAAGGTATAAAACAACCTGCTTGGAGGATTTGGGTCCTCAGTACAGCTCGCTTTTATTTGAACTCAACCACTAAGTTGGAACATGGAAAAGGACAACCACATTGGCTTTTGTTGCTTTCATTTTTTGAGACGAAAAAGCCCAGGCTAGCCTCTAACCTGAAATCCTGCTCCGACTTTTGCTAGGATCACCAGAGTGAGCTAGCATCCCTGGTTCACTGTTGGTTCAGAGTAAAGTGTCTGTAATATGAGACTTACCAGTTAAGTCATGGCTAGGCACATAACCCTGTTTAAATACACCCTACTTGTGCAGCCGCCGTGGGTCTCTGTGTTCTGATTGCTTTTTGTCTATAAAATCAAACCTTCCCCATCAAGCAGCTCCCCCTGTCTCTCTCCTCCAGGCTACCATGGGCCACCCTTTGACTCTGTCTCTATGAATCTGAATGTTCCACATAACCCATGGAAGTGGAACCCTGTAGTCTCTGGTCTCTGTGACCACCTTTGCTCCCACAGCACAGCTGAGTTCCACTGTGCTCTGGCATGTGTTAGCTTCTTCTTCTTGACCAACCATCTCCCTTTGTTTGTGTGATTTACTAATCAATGCTCCCGTCAATACACAGTTGGGTCATTTCTACCTCTTGGCTATGGGGAACTAATGAGCTAATTTTTTTTTAGTTGCTACATTTTTGTTTTTGTTGTATATTTTTGAAGGTCTGTAGCCCAAGTTGTCCTGAACTCATAGCCATGCCCCTGCCTCAGCTCCCTTTAAGTGCTGTGATTACAAAAAGAGCTGGCACATCCATCTACACTACAATATATTTTTAGTACTGTTCTTTGCAAGAGGCTTGCTGCTTTCCTGGTGCCATGCACTGCAGGCTCTGCGGCTGGTAGGAAATTGGATACACTCGGGTGCCTTCTGCCAGAGTTCTGTATACACGGTACCTGCAGGCACCTGGCCAGCTCAGTGTCAGGGCTTTGCTTAGCAGGCATGGAGGTCACAGTGCCCCGGGACCCTGTGCTCCTTCAGGGCCCTGTGGACCTGGGGCACACGGAAAGGACAGACACAGGGATGCAGGGTAAAATCAGGGTAACGTTTCTGCTGGTTACTTCATATGTGGTGGGAAAGGCAGGACTCAGTGAATCCTGGTCTGGTCCCAATGCCGTCAGCATGGAAGCTGGCCTTCAGGATTTATTCTCCCTGCCATCCTCTCTCTGTTTTCTCACATTTAGACAAGGACGACAGTGCCTGCCTCCTTCAGCTCTCGTGGACGTTAAATTGAGGAGAGCTGAGCCTCTGGGCGAGGCAATCCCTGCCATCTGGGGTCTTGCTTGTGTTCTGCCACAGTTCCTGAGTAGCGTGTGTCTTAGTGTGTGTATTTCACATGAGGTCGTTCTGTGTGTGGTTCCTTTATGTATCGGTGGATGGTGCGGGGGGTTAGACCCCAGGCCACTGGCCATGCTAGGCCAGCACTCTACCTCTGAGCCACAGCTGGGGCTCAGAAGTCACCTATTCTTGGGACCAAGTGAGTGCAGCTTTGCTGTAGTCAGACCCTGCAGAAGAAACTGGCTCCGGGGGACAATGGGCTTCTCTTCATTGTTTGGTGAACACTGGGAGGGTTTTACTGCTTCATCAGGTTTTGAAATCAAAAGGCAGCATTTTCTCCTAGACGTAGCCATGAGAAAGTAGAAAAACGGAGCGTATTAGCGTTCTAACTATCCTCCTCCTCCCTTCTTCCCTCTTCTCATCTTCCTCCTCCTCCTCCCCTCCCCCCCTTGTCTTTCCTTTGTCTTCCTTCGCATTCCCCTCCTCCTATAAATCCAGCTCTTTTGCCAGCACCGGGATTAACTGCTCCTGTGGTGATCAAGTGATAAGAGCATGTGGAGGAATAGGACGTACAGGGTGGATGTAAAAGTTGCGCTTTCTAATTGGCATCTTTTAGAAGACCCTAAAATACCCCCTTAGTAACAACTTCTACGAAAGAACAATTGTCATCATGGTGAACTGAGATTTGGGTAGGAAGTGAGGTCCTCCAGCAGGCAAGGCCATGATCTGGTCAGCATAGCCTTCCTGGTCAGATTCGATTCCGAGGAGGGAGCAGGGCTGTTACTTCCTTCTTGGGCTGACTGTTGGCCTAGGAATGGTCCACATTCTCAATGGCAGCTGGCAGGGCCAGGCGGCAGCGTCACGGCTTGCCACACCTCTGAGCCCTTTGGAGCTTCACTGCTGAGAACCTCTCCAGCAGGCGATATGAAGCCCCGTTTAGAAGGTCACAGAAACCTGAATGGCTTGCCTTAGGAACTGCTGAATGATGAAGCACACAGTGTCTGTGTCACTGTGGGGCAGCTGGGACATTACCGTCATGTGGACTGACTGTTGCCACCAGGTTACCCGGTTAGCTGCACCACCTTCTCTCACGTAGCCAGCATGGTGCATAGTCTCTAAGCTCATGTTCACAAAGACTTTACAACCAGTCCGAGCTTGTGGGAGACCCACGAATCACGCTTGCCCGGTGGGTTCACATGACAGCTCGTGAGGGTTTAGGTCAGAAGGCAACAGACGGTGTATTGGAGGAAGGGAAGCTGAAAAGGTATGCGGGATGACTCCTGGGGAAGGCAGTGGGGACTGAGCTTCAAGGGAGGAGTGGTTTTGGAGGTGGCAGGGAGTACCTATGATCTCAGAGCGTCCTGGCTCTGTGAGAGCGGAACGGGGAACCCGGTGACCTGGCTTCTGGAACTGCTCAGTTGTGAGCCAGCTGCAGGAGCCGAGGCGAGTCACCTTGCCTTTGTAGAACAGTTACTCAGCTGTTAAATCTGTGTGTTGCAGGGGGTACCCTGAAGAACTGGAAACAACGGCTCAAACACCCGTAGAAAGACATTCACAAGAGGACGGCAGCTCGTTTGCCGCACCCACAGGCGGAAACAATGGAAGCAATCATCAGTGGACAAACAGAAAGAAATGTTTTGTGTGGAGAGGACACAAACGCAAGTGAGGACTGGTGTTCTGTTTACGGGGGAGCAGCATGCAAGACAGCCATCGTACGGCTATACAAGAGCTAGACACGCCCACTGCCATCGCTTTAGAGTTGACACAGTATTGAGAATTTGCTGTGAATTTGAGAACCCTTTGCTTGCAGGCTCACAGTCTGTCCTAGGCTGAACGGTCTTTCAGGCCAGGGCAATGGTGGGCTGCACAGTCACACAGTTCCAGGGTGTAGTGGGCTACCCAGTCATACAAGCCAGAGGTGTGGTGAGCTGTACAGCCACACCCTTCAGTACCACAGCTGCACACTCAAGGGTGTGGCGGTTATAGAGTTCCACAGCCCAGGTTATAGTAGGCGGAATAGCCATAGCCATGGATTCTGTTGTGTAATCTGCCTGTGCAGTTCAGATTTATTAAATATGTTCCTCTTTTGCTTGTGTGACAAATTTGCCTAAGAATATGTTTCCGAGAATGTACTCCGGATACCCAGCAATGTGTGGAGCACAATAGGATCCTTTTCAGCCGGACGGAAGTGATCACTGGTGCTATGCACAGACGAGTCTTGGAAACATAGAGATGATGGTGTATGGCATGTAGTGAAATAATATTCATACGTGAAAGGAGTAATGGTTTGATACAAGCTGTGTGCAGACGCGTCTTTGGGAACACATACGAAAGAAGTGAGGATTGCAGGTTGCCTGATTCCACTTATCTGACATACCCAGAACAGATAAGTCCGTATAAACGGCAAGCAAATCGGCGGCTGCTGGGTCTCAGAGGCTGGTTGCTCAGTGCTGTGGGCATCTTCTGGGGTGATGAGGAGGTCTTGGAAGTAGACAGAGGCGGTGGCTGTGCTGTGAGTAGACTGAACACTGCTGATGGGTCTGCTTTACATGGGCTGGTTTTCTGTTGTGTGAGTGTTACCTTGGTCAGAAGAAACACCAGTGAATCTGAGCATTGGAGAGTCTCCTCTGTGGGTCCAAGGAGTTCTCTGGAGACTGCACACTGGGAGGGGGCTCACCTGCCTTGGGCTGCCTTCCTGCGGATGGCCACAGCTCCGCTTGGACTATGTTACGCCACACGCAAGAGGGCTTCAGAGCTAGTCTGTTTCTTTGCCGGGTGGGAAAGTTGGCGTTTCTTTGAGAACTGGCCAGGTGTCACTTCTCAGGGTCACCTTCACTTCCCTGGGTGGTGGTCCTTCTAACCAGAGAGATTGGTGGCTTCATTCACAGAAGAAAGTGAAGAATATCCATGAGTTAGTCACGGGGTGTCTTGTAACTGGGGCTTAGATTCCCATGAGGTTACTGAAGAGAAGGCCACTCAAGAAACTCCTGAAGAGATGGTCAGTGTGGTCACTGTCCATCACTCCTGCGGTCACTGTCCCATACTCTCCCGCGGTCACTGTCCCTTACTCTCCCGTGGTCACTGTCCCTCACTCTCCTGTGGCCACTGTCCCTCACTCCCGCGGGTCACTGTCCCTCAATCTCCCGTGGTCACCAGAGAGTGAGGCTTTGAAGTTTGGGAATAGCTCCTGAAACAGGGACAATCAAGCCTGGGGCAGTCACCTGATGGTGTCCTGTGCACCCCTCAACTGCCACCTTCTTGTGGTTAAAGGAAGTGAAAAGATCAAACCCCACCAAGCTTCTGGGATTTGTTGGCAGTCACTGGTGCAGTGGGATGACTGTGGAGGAACCTGAGATCCCAGCCTGAGTTCCTGGAACAGCGACTCGTGGCCACCTGCTTCTCTAGTCCCCCAGGGAGACTTTTCCACTTCACTCTGAGCTCGGAGTTGAAACTTAACTTTTGGAACCAATGATAAGTGGTTTTCCTTTTCTTTATTAAACATAACCCAGGCATTGAAGCACACGCACAGACTTAGAAACCCAGTATTTACTGAGGCAGTGTTTCTAGGCCACATTCAAAGGACCCTTGTCAGGTATGGTAGATAACACTTACCGGCAAAGGGACCCTAACTGTCACATAAACCAGGAAGGCAGGGCACGTTGCACAATGTACCTTGGCCATTGCCCGGCTGTTGTAAAGTGACTCCTTCTGGGATGGATGGGGGCCATCCTCTCATCTGTTATTTGCCTAAATGATGAAAGCGGTAATTAAGTTTTTCATAGGGTGTGTTTACATAACTCCTTTGTGAAAAACCAAGGGGTGGACTTAGCCCGCTTTGTGGTAAACATAAGGAAACTCAGGGTGCTGCTGTGTTTTCCTTTTAACCTCTAATAAAGTTTTCCATTAACCAAGAATTTTATTGATTGATTCACTCTTGCTGTTACACAAATCAGAAAGAAAACATTGTCAGGCCAAAACCAATCTCTACTGCAAACAGCAAAGCTAAGACAGGGCTGTTAATCCTGGGGATGTACTAGAAGGTTTACGAGGAAACCAAGCAAGTGTGACAGAGGTCCTAGGAACGTCAACTCCAAGTCATGTTGTTTCTGGGAAAAGGGTGGACTGATTAGATATCGCCAATAATATTTCATTCCCATGGAAAAGACCTTCTTTCATCCCATTATCTCCTAGCTTTGATCATTTGCAGCTTTATAGCTTTCTTTGCCATAACCAGATTCGTTTCATGTTCATCAAACTTCTGTAATAAACACAAGAAGATTCTGACATTTAAAAATAATTCCGCGGCATGTGAAACAAAGGAGTTGCTAGTACTTGGAATGTTCTTGAGGAAGAAATAATGCGTAGTTAAAAATCAAAGATGAAGAGGGCTGGAGAGACCACGCGGTAGTTTAAGAACTTTGGCTCCTCTTGCTGAGGATTCAGATTCAGTTCCCAGGAACCACAAAGCATCTCACAGACTGCCTGTAACGGCATCTCCAGGGGACTTCTTTTGTTTATAAGCGCACCTGTACGTATGCACGCGCGCGCGCGCGCACACACACACACACACACACACACACACACGCACGCACACACACGGGTGGCCTCACCCCAGGAAACTGGTCATTGTCCTCTATTCCTACAGGCTGCCTGCATTTACCTGGACCCTGGAAAGGCAGCTTCCCTCTGGGTCATCCAAGAGAACCACGTGATATTTACCACGTGGCACTCTCATACCAGGGGCAGCCTGATGCCATCCGGAAGAGCTTCTTAAAGCAGGATTCCCAACCCTCCTGATGCTGAGACCATAATACGGTTCCTCATGTCGTGGTGACCTCCGGTCATAAAACTATTTTCATTGCTATTTCATAACTATAGTTTTGTTACTATTATGAGTTGCAATGTAAATATATGATATGCAAGACAGCTGATATGTGACCCCCAAAGGGGTTGTGACCCACAGGTCGAGAACCGCATGTCTAGACGCTGTCCACTGGAAAGTTAGTGCTGGACCATGTGCCTTATTCCTTAATCTATCTGATCGCTGAGGATCTGGGTGAAGGAGGAAGAGCAGGAACAGCTCCTTCCCGGCCTCTAAGTCTCCAGAAGTTCTCTGACCCTAATATTCTTCCCACCCACAGCCCTGTGCACCAGCTCTCTGCCTCTTCTCTCCCATGGCTGGATATCACGAGACGTAACAGACCTGTGGTGATGCCCTGTATTTGAGCATCTCCTGGTGTGCTGGCAGGAGAGCTTGCTGTACCTGCTTATAACTCTCCTCATCACAGCCCCGACCCCCTTTGCCATTCATTCTCTACCCGGGAGGCAGAGATCCCCATGTGGTTCTAGCATGTCCCCTGGCAAGAAAGAAACCACCACAGAGACCCTCGCCACCGTAGGCAAAAAAGAAACTGCCACAGTGACCCTGGCCACTGTATTAGTTACTTTCATTTCTTGTGATAAACAAACAAAATCAATGTAGGAGGCTCGTTTGTGACACACACACACACACACACACACACACACACACACACGTATGTATATACATATATTGCTAATGGTTCCAGTGGGAGAGTCCGTAATGGCAAGGAAGGTGTGGCAGTGGGTAGCTGAGAGTAGGAAGTTGAGAGATCATATCTCAGCTACACAAAGAAAGCACAGAGGGAGTGAGAAGACAAGGCTATAACCGTCAAGGCCCGCCCATTGTGATACACCTCTTCCACCAAGGCTCCTAAAGGTTCCATAACCTTCCCCCAACAGTGCATTAACAGGGGAAACCAAATTTTCAAATGCTTGAGCCTATAGCAGGGGGCATTGGCTTTCAAACGACCACAGGAACTTTTATTGACTGAGCCAGCAGTTTGCAGAGCTGGCACTGTGGGCCCAAGACTTCCGAGGGGCTGAAGAAGGAGCTTGGTAGGCAAACTGCTTGCCATACCAGCACAAAAACCTGAGTTCAAATCCTTAGCACCTGTGCAAAGCTATAGAACACAGCTGTAACCCCAGCTCTGTGTAGATAGAGACAAAAGGATCTCTGGGACTTACAGGCCAGTTAGTTTAGTCAAACCAGCAAATTACAGGCCAGTTGGGGACCTTGTCTCAAAACACATGTAAGAGTGATTGAGAAAGGCACCCAAGGTTAACCTCTGGCCTCTACACTGTGTGTGCACACCCATGTGCATAGGTGCACGCCCCATGCATGTGTATGCATGCATGTGTGCGCGCACACACACACACACGTCTTTTGATTCCATAGTCTTCCTTACACCCTCTCTCCCTTTTTCCTCCCCTCGCTTCCCCCCTCCTTTTCTTCCTCCCCTCCTCTCCTAATAACGCCCTTGCCTCAGCCATCTTGATAATATAGAAAGTTCTGACCTATATGGAGGGTTGAACTTTGAAGATGCCTTATAATTATTTTTAGTGGAGAATAAAGTCTAGAGATTTCTTGGTAATGGCAGTACAATAAAACTCTGTGATTAAGGGATGAATCATAGCCGTTTAAAATAAGTTTTGTTACAGAATCAGCTGGAATGGCTAAAATTACCTGCAGTGTTCTGTAGGAACAGACAAGAAGTGCCTAACAAAGTGGCTAAGTGGGAGAGATAGGCTGAGACAATAGAGTCTCCTTTAAGAGGTAAGACCTGTGCTCAGCAGGAATAGACCCAGAGGTCTGGAGGGAAAAGCAGCCTGCAGGATGGGAAGGCTCTTCTGCGCTGGGGAAATAAAGCTGAGAGGTCTGGACAGTTGGTGGAGGTTGTGCCGGCCTCAGGCTGAGGCAATTAGGGAGTAAGGGAGAGCAACCCCTCCCTGCCTGGTTGGTGAGATGCCTCCCTCTGCTCTCTAGAAGTCACGGGAATCACCCACTTAATCCTTGGCACACGGTGCTGATAATGTACCAATTAATGACTAATTAGGAAGACTTTCCCAGAACATTATGTTCTGGGAGGAAGTCTCCTCTGAGAACCATCCCTTTCATGTCTTCTCTCCTCTTCCTGTGGTTCGTAGCTCAGCAGGTTCCCAGCCCGTCTGCGTTTATTTGCAGTGATTGCACGGTGGTTCAGTGGACTTACTTCATAAGGCAAGTCTGAAAGGCTAAAACGCGAGCCCTGGTCACCCGTGAGAGCAGAGCTCACACTGCTTGCATGCAGTTTGGAGCTCTGGCATCTGGGTGGAAAATCCAGTGAGCCTGTAAGGAGAGGGAGGATGGTTGGGTGGGAGAGGAAAGAATCTGCTTAGGCCTCCTCTGTACTCCTTTCTGAGGCAGGGATTCCCCTACTTTCCACAGTAGACTCTGGGTCAACACAGAAGTGGGTGGCGCAGGAACCCAGGAGCACATGATAGCGGTGAGGACGACTTTGGGCCCAAAGAGGTGAGCAAAGTAGAGAAACTGACGCAAGTCCCAGTTTCCTGGTAGAGGGAAAGGAAGGTTAGATAACAGGGAATTATTGGGAAGCCAGTGTGGATGGACAGAAAGGTACACCCTACTTTACGAAGCTACATCCCTCATCCGTTTGACCACTCGGACACACCCAGAGGGCACCTCCTAGGGGGTCAGCCTCTGTTCCAGTCACTAGGACACAGGAGTGCACAGGAAATCCTCATTCTCATGGAGTTAGTGGTTTGGGAGGGTGGCACTTTGAGGTGGACCGTGGTTTAGCGTGAGGGGACTGTTGAAAATGCCAGTGTCCTTTCATCCTTGGATGCTAGCACCATCCCTGGGTTGTGTCAAAGGTGTCACAGGCATTTCCCACTGTCCCTAGGGGTAGACAAGAATAACACGATTGTCATCTGAGAACCACTGGCTCAATAGAATAGATAACAAATAAGAAAGTGTAAGTACTAAACAGGAGAACATGGGGTGAGTGGAGAGTTGTGACTGCTGGCCTTCTGAAGAGTCCAAAAAAGCCCCAGAGGAGCCAAGGGAAGAAGTGGGTGTCCCTTCTGTTGGAGGAATGAGATGGAGAGAGAGTTTGGGAGAAGCTGCGGAGCTAGGGCAGGCTACACGGGTCCTCAGAGCCATGCTGGAGCCCCAGGATGAACAAGGGGTTGGGTCTTTTGCCACCACCCACGACACCCATCTTTGCACAGGTCTGTAACTTGGCTGGCCAGCATGGCTCAGTGGGTTCTCTGCTTTGAACCTCATGGACTGAGAAGCTGACCAGCTGAGTTCCTACCAGGAAGCTTGGAGAAGATTCATTTCTAAGTTTTTCTGGTCGTTAGCAGAGTACAGTTCCCAGGGTTGTGAATGGAGGCCCCGTGTTCTTGCCATCTGTCTGCTGGCCTCACTCTGAAGCCTTTTGCTGGTCCTGTCCTTGCTCATGGCCTTTGCCTATCAGAGCCAGAAAGGGCCTGTGAATGAGTTTCCTTCTTGGAATGTCTCCAACTCCCTTCTGCCTCCAGGCTGAGAAACAGTGCCTTGCTTTCAAGTTCGTAGACCCACCCAGGCAACTCAGATTGGTTTTTCTTAAAAAGGGATTATCCAGCCACATTGGCAGAGTCTCTCTTCTATCTCTATTAATGAGGTGCCAGTGGCGGAGCTCTTGGAGTGGAAATGTGTATAAGAGTGGACACAGTGATATTAAATTTCTCTCCTGGCTCCTTAGCCACTTACATATGAACGCTGCATACCATATTTCATAAAAAGGTTATTCAAGGGCAGGAAAGACACATACAGGCTTTAAAGGAAACCGTGCAAGTTGAGATACAGTTATCAAAGCGAGTATCACTCAGAAGCCAGAGGTTACCATGCCGACAAATGTTATGGGAATAGACAATTGATTTCTGATTGGATTTAAAGTTCTTTCCACAGCAGGAAATCATGCGTGGTACTGTTCGCCTGGCTAAGACCCTAGATATGGAGTAGGCATAGGCTCTGGGGGAGATCTACTACCCGTGGGGTCTTAATGGATGCACCACCGAAATGCTTAGCTTTATGCCCAGAGACTAGTGTGGCTCTCGCGGTGCAGGTGCCCTTTGTAGAGAACAGGTGGTTACTGCGTGCTTGGCCATAAAAACAGCATATGACACAGGGGACACATGGTGCAAAGGACGGATGCTGTTACTATCCAGGGCATAGGACTGGTAGCGTGTCCTTTGGGCCATCGCTCGCATGTGCCATGGAGGAAATTCAGTCGGGTGCTGTTGGAAAGAAAAGCACAACTTTTCCCCTCTTGAGAACCTGGAACAAGCCGAGAGCCTCCCCCGTGTGCGAGAGGCCTGAAGTCTGTTTCTCCTGCTTTCTCCCCTTGTCCATCTGTCCTCTGGAGCAAAGGTTGGGAAGATGGATTTTCTTTCCAGCACCAGAACCTTCCGTCCACATTCTGAATTCTTCCCAGAAATGCCCAGCAATGGGCAGTTTGGCAGATGGTCTCAACACATGTCCCCTTCAGCCCAGTGCCTGAGGTGATAGTAAGAGGTGAGGAGGTCACCAAGGGGGATCCCTCGGGAATGAAATTAGATCCGTTATGAGAGAGGCCTCAAGACCTCTTGTTCCTCTCCTGTGTGAGCTCAACATGAGAACACACATCTACCAGGAAGTGGGTCCCCAGCAGATTTAGACTCTCATCGAGGCTGTGTCTCAGACTTCCAGCCCCCAGAATGGAAAGAGATACAATGTTATTTACAAGCCGCTCAGACTGAGGCATTTTGTTACAGCAGTCTCAACAGATTGAGTCAACTGTCTTCGTTACAGATGACATCACTGTTCACATTAAATTCACCTGCCCTGGAGGATAAAGGGACTCTCTCCCTTCAGAAGATGATACAGGCAGCTCTCTGATCCCTCCCTTATAATTTCACCAAGTGCTATTTGAACATAAATTTCAACTGGTCCGAAGTGTGAGAACGGACCAGTGAGGGTCACAGGTTGCCCCTGAGAGGTGGCACATTCAGCTGCTTGCATTACTGGGTGGCAGTGATGAAGAGCACTATGTCAGAACCGAGTTCATTAAACAGCTTTAATAACCTGTGGTGTCACTGAGAGTAATGAAGGTGATGCTGAGCCGGGATTGGAGTGTGGGGGCGTGAGGCAGGAAGCTTTGAGTCACGTTGCCGGGGCAACAGTGTCCATGGCCAATCAGGGGTGTTCTGGCCTGTGTGTGAATGCAGTCCTTGCTCTAGGTCCTCCGGGGTTTTGAGACATCATCGTCCTGAGTACAACATGTTTTCATGGCCGTGAATTCAAATAGAATGAGCGGGGGAAAGTAGAAATTGAGAGAGGTACTAATAGAGGGAGAATGAATAGAGATGGTGAGATACCAACAGAAAGAGAGAGAGAGGAGAGAGAGAGAGAGAGAGAGAGAGAGAGAGGGGAAGGAAGGGACAAAGAGAGATGGAGAGATACCAACAGAGATGAGGGAGAAGGAGAGATAGTCATAGACTGAGATGCCAACACAGAGAAAGGAAGAGAGAGAGAGAAAGGGAGAGGAAGAGAGAGATATCAGTAGATGGAGAAATAGATACAGAGAAAGAGAAGCAGAGATGGAGATTGAGGAAGGGAGAGAAGAACAAAACTGAATAAGACAGACATCTGTCCAGACAGACAGACAGGGAGAGCACTTTTAGTGCTGCTGGTGTCTTTAATAAAAAAGCTGTTTTCTTAGTGTCTTTGCTGTCAGCTCTGGACTGGTTGTGACTCTCCCTCTGGTCACCTGTGCCCTGAGCCTGGGAAGAGGGATTTTGCCCAAATCAAGCAAAGCAACATCCCAACCCCCAACTATGACAGAACTAACCTGCCTCACCTCAGCTCACGGTGCCCAGTTCAAGGCTGGGCTCTTCCTCCACAGGGCTACTGTGCGCAGCCACGCGGGTTGTTCTCTGTACCTGTGCAGTGCGGAGGAGCCTTCAAGGGGCTGCCTACGCTCCTTGCATCAGGGTCTTGAACCTTGATGAACACCTGTGTCTACCTTTGTGCATGGACACCAGCGGGGCTGGCACAGCCCCTTCCCTCCCTTCTGCATTTCCTGCTTTATAGCAAGGGACATGCGTGTGCATTTGATGTCACACTATCACATGTAAATATGT